>JAJPUD010001574.1:344120-354885 GCA_023553655.1 Myrmecobius fasciatus
GAAGGAAAGAAGGAAGGAAGGAAAGAAGGTAGGAAGGAAGGAAGGAATGAAGGTAGGAAGGAAGGAAGAAAAGAAGGTAGACAGGAAGGATACTTTCCTTTGTCAAAGTATTTTTACTTTTCCCCTCCTTTATGATTTTCTTGGGATACAAACCCCATAATGGCACTGATGAGTCAAAGAATATGCCCACTTTGCAAGCTCTTTGGACATAGTTCCAAATTGCTTTCCAGAATGGTTGGATCATTTCACAACTCCACTTACAATGTATTAGTGTCCCAGTTTTCTCACATCACCTCAAACATTTCAAAGTTGCCAAGTCAACAAAGCAACTTTGAAAGGTGTGAGGTGGTATCTTAGAGTTGTTTTAATTTGCATTTCTCTAATCAATAGTGATTTTGAACATTTTTTCATGACTATACATGGATTTAATTTCATCAACTGAAAATTGTCTGTTCTTTTCATTTGATCGTTTATCATTTGGGAAATGGCTTGTGTTCTTACACATTTGACACGGTTATTTATATATTTTAGAAATGAAGTCTTTATCAAAAACACTGGCTATAAAGATTTTTTCCCAGCTTTATACTTCCCTTTTAAACTTGTTTGTTTTGGTTCTGTTTGAGCAAAACCTTATTTAAATGTAATAAATGTTGTCCATTTTGCATTTCATAATGTTCTCTAGTTCTTCTTTGGTTATGAATTCCTCCCTTCTCCAAGATCTGATAGGTAAATTCTTCCTTGCTCTGTTAATCTGCTTAGAGTATCAACCTTTATACCCAAATAATGTACCCATGTTGAGCCTATTTTGGTATAGGGTGTCAGATATAGATCTATGCCACATATCTGTTATAATATTTTCAGGTTTTCCCAGCAATTTTTGTGAAATAATGATTTCTTATACCAGAAGCTGGAATGTGGGGGACTATATCAAATACTAGATTACTATAATCATTGATTATTGTGTCATGTGCATTTAACCTATTCCACTGATCCACCATTTTATTCCTTAGCCAGTATAAAAGAGTTTTTATGATTGCTGCTTTATAATACAATTTTAGGTCTAGTATTGCTAGGCCACCATCCTTTATATATATATATATTTTTTTCCATTAATTCCCTTGCTATGCTTGCTCTTTTGCTCTTCCAGATGAATTTTGTTATTATTTTCCTAGATCCATAAAATAATTTTTGGCAGTTTATTTAGTATGGCACTGAACAAGTAGATCAATTTGGGAATAGTTGTCATTTTTATTATATTAGCTCAGCTTACTCATGAACAAGTGATATTTTTCCAATTGTTTAGATCTAACTTTATTTGTGTGAGAAATGTTTTGTGATTGTATCATATAGTTCCTGGATTTGTCTCGGCAGGTAGAAACCCAAATATTTTATTTGCCATTATTTTAAATGGAATTTCTCTTTCTATTTCTTACTGCTGGATTAGGAACTCATATTTTAATGGGGAAGAAAATACCCAGAGGAAGTTTCAGTTACAAGTCAAATGGAAAGGCAAGTGATAAAGAGCATGTAGTTACAAAAAAGATGGCAAACTGTTTTCCTTACTGCTTTAGAGAATGGCCAGACATACCTGTACCAGACCTAAAACTAAAGCAGTGGCCATCAAAATCATTTGGTACTGGTTAAGAAATAAAATAGTGTATAAGTGAAATAGGTTAAGTTGACAACACACAATAGTCAATGATTATAGTAATGTAGTGCTTGATAAATCCAAAGACTCCAGCTCTTGAGGTAAGAACTATTTGACAAAATTTTCTGGGAAAATTGGAAAATAGTATACAGAAACTAGACACTGACCAACATTTAAAACTCTATACCAAGATAAAGTCAAAATGAGCTCATGATTTAGAGATAGCTTTGATACTATAAGCAAATTAGAATAAAGGATAGTGTATATCTAAAATCTGTGGAGAAGGAAGGAATTTATAGACAAAGAAGAACTAGAGCACATTATGAAATGCAAAATGGATAATTTTATTATATTAAATTAAAAAGATTTTATACAAACAAAACCAATGTGGCCAAGATTAGAAGGGAAGCAGACAACTGGGGACAAAATTTCATATCCAAGGGTTCTGATAAAGGCCTCATTTCTAAAGTAAATAGGGAATTGACTCAAATTCGTAAGAATATAAGCCATTTCCCAATTGATAAGTGGTTAAAGGATACAAACATAATTTTCAAATGAAGAAATTAAACCTATTTCTAGTCATATGAAAAATGGTCTTAATCACTATTGATTAGAGAAATTCAAATTAAAACAACTCTGAGGTGCCATTCCCTACCTTTCAGATTGGCTAAGATGATAGGAAAAGATAATGATAATTATTGGAGGGAATGTGGGAAACCTGGGACACTGTTACATGTTGGTGGAGTTGTAAACTGATCCAACCATTCTGGAGAGCAATTTGGAGCTATGCCCAAGGGGCTGTCAAATTGTGCATACCCTTTGACCCAGCAGTGTCTCTACTGTGTAGCTGTCTTAAAGAAATCACACAGAAAGGAAAAGGATCCATATATGCAAAAATGTTTGTAGTAGCCATTTTTGTATTAGCAAGGAAGTGGAAACTGAGTGTATGCCCATGAGTTGGAGGATGGCTAAAAATGTTATGGTATATGAATGTGATAGAATATTATTTTTCTATAAGAAAGGATCAGCAAGATGATTTCAGAAAGTCCTGGAGAGGCTTGCACAAACTGATACTGAATGAAGTGAATAGAACCAAGAGAACATTGTACACAGCAGCAAGAAGATTGTTTGATGTTCAACTGTGATGAACTCGACTCTTTTCAACAATAAGGTGATTTAGGACAATTCCAATAGACTTGTCATGTAGACAGCTATCTACATCCAAAGAGAGGACTATGGAGACTGAATGTAGATAGTAACAAAATATTTTCACCTTTGTTGTTGTTTGCTTTATTATTTTTTTCTTTCTATTTTTTTTTCTTTTTGATTTGATTTTTCTTGTGCAGCACGAGAAATGTAGGAATATATTTAGAAGAATTGTACACGTTTAAACTATATTGATTTCTTGCTATCTATGGGAGGGGACAGGTGGGGAAGGAGGGAAAAAAGTCTGAAACACAAGGTTTTGCAAGGTGAATGTTGAAAATTATCTTTGCATGTATTTTGAAAAATAAAAAGCTTTATTATAAAGAAAAAAAATTAAGAAAATGCCACATCATTCATAATCACTTTTGTCTTAGCTCTGTTCCTCATTTTTCCACCTTATAGCCTTCCTCTTACCCTTATAACTGCCTTTTATGTATTGTTTTATGTATTGTATGTGGACTTACCTCCACACCAAGAGGAAGGACTAAGGTAGGACTTTAGTAGAATTTATGTATTAAAAATTCCTTTTACATATCCCCTAAAATGTCTGAAAGGAGGTTTAATTTATTCTATTTTTGGCTTTAAAATTTTCTTAACTTCTTTTAATGTTACTGGCATTCCATACCAACCAAATATCTAGAATTAGCTTTTAAATAATTTTTCAATTAATGCCAAACTGAGATATCCCATGACTTAGTTTAGTGGGAAAAGAATAATAAATTTAAATATGACTGGTTATGAGAGGCAGCAATGGATAGAAGACAAGATTTTGGGTCAGGAAGTCGTACATTTGAATATCACTTTAGTCACTTGCTAGTCTCTTATTTAACCTTCAAAACAACCAAGTCTATGAGAGGTTATATGACTTTGCCAGAATCACCCATTTATTATATAAGGACAAATTTGAACTCAAGTCTTCCTGACTCCAGGCACAGGATTCTATCAACTGTATCAATGAATGAGCTGTCTAATCAGTTAAAGTATAAAATCTTGAACCTCTTAATCCCCTCTGCTCCTTATTCTATGATATTCAAAGTTGCAGAGAAAAGCACCAATCTGTATTTGTAATGATAATTTCTCAATCTTGCAATTCCCTAGTTCAAATAAATAACAGTTTAAATCCTTAGTCCCATAATAATATTGATGGTGATAATTACTGGATCATAGCAATGTATTCAATAAAATCTCTCATGATCTTCTTATATACAATATAGAAAGATGGAAAATGGATGATAACACAGTAAAGTTAGAATCAGTTGAACTTTTAGACCAAAAATACAAGTGTTAATTAATAGATTGATGTCAGTCTAGAGGAAAGTCTCTGAGAGCTTGTCACCAGGGCTGTCTTTAGGCCTGAGTAGTGTTCTCCTTATCCTCCTATTCCCAGATCCTAATTCCCAAACCCTAAGTTGCTGACATGTGTCAAATGGATTTTTAGAGTATGGAATAATCCATAAAAGAAAATGAAATGTAGATATTTTATTATTTAGAGTTTAGCATGGGAAACACTGGTCTGTTCCCAGAATCAAGGGTCTCAGAGGTAATAAAGGCTACAGTATAATGTATACATATGTTTGTGCACGTGTGTATCTATATATGCATGCATTACTTACACATGTGTGAATACATGTGCATTGTACATATACATGTATACACACAAACACATTCTCTTTATGGTTTGCAATGGACTACACATATATGTATGTGTGCATGACTGTCATTTCATGTGGATCTCTCAACAACCCTGTGAGCTAATAATAATAATATGCATTTATTGCTTACTACATGCCAAACATTTTGCTAAGCACTTTTGATTCTCACAACAACTCTGAGAGGTAGATGTTTTATAAGCATTTTACAGATGAGGAAACTGAGAACATCACAGTTAAAAGTAACTTGCCCACAGGTATATAATTAAAAATACCTGAGACATGAAATTTATTTATTCAGTCTTCCTGACTTCAAATGCATCCATCTATCTACTTCTCCACCTAGATTTCTAAAATAATTTAGTCCAACACATACTTCAATAAATATATCTACAACAACATCTCACAAGGTGCTCATTCAGCCTACCCATTGCGCAGAGGGAATATACTTTCCTCCCATTCCAATTCAGGGGCTTTTCTTTACATAGAAGCAAAATATGCTCCTCTATCTTTACCCTCTATTTCCCTTTGTAACATCTACTTTGCTCCTAAATCTTACCTCTGGGATCAAGTAGAACAAATCCTATCCTTCTACCATATGATGGTCAACTTTTAAAATGTTTTTTATTTCTCATTTTAAAAATATTTATAGTTTTATATGCATATATATGTGTGTGTATGTATATTACCATTTCTAAATATAATCTTTCTTAAACTCATGATTCATCTCTTGTAACAAAGCACTTTTTTAAAAAAGTTTTTTTAAAGTACTGTAACATGGCCAATTAACACATTAATCAAGTTAATAGTGCATGAAATATTCAATAGCCATAATTCTCCACTTCTGCAAAGACAGAAAATTGAATTTTTTCAATTCATTTCCAGAGTCAAGTTTCTTGGTCATCATTGTTATAATTCAGTATTCAATTTTAATTTTTTTCCCATTTACATTATTACAGTCATTGTGTATATCATTTTTCTGAATCTGCTTTGCCCTTCAATATGTGATATCTGTCTTTCCACCTGTAGATCATCTCTTCTTCAGCCTTCTGTGCTTAATAAATGCACTGAAACCTAACTAGAAACACCTGGGCCCTAATGGCACACGGTCACACTTTGAGTCCAAGTCAGTCCCATCTGGTATCTCATCTGGTCTTTTCAACCCTCAATTATATCCAAGAAAGAGCCAGTCTCCAAATAAGTTGGAAAATGTACAGGAAAATAATAATAATGCTTCATAATTGCACAGTGTCACAAAAGCTACAAAATACTTTGCTCATGTGCTTGATACATAAATTTCTGTACTATGTAGTCCAACTCTTCCTCACTCCTATATTGCCCTCCCCCAAAATGGGGATTATAATTTCCTTATAGAACTTTATTCAACAATATTCAAAATTTACTATTCACTATGTAACTTTTGTAAAAAAAAAATCAGTAAAATTAGATCCCCTCAACAACACTTATCCATTTAAAGAGATGAGTAATAATGGGGGAAAAACTTGTTTTTGACTCTCAGCTTATGTTCTAGTTAATCATGAGACTTGGGATAAGTCATGTTTCTGACTCTCAGTTTCCTCCTTGGTGAAATGATAAAAAACAAGACATGGATAGGATGAGACATTTTCTAGGGATTATTCTCATCTTAACTTTTCCAGGTTCTAAGGTTCTCTCTGCCTTACCTTTAATCTTTCTCCACCCCAACCCATCCTTCATCTGGTTGTCAAAATATTGTTCCTAAAATCCAATGAACAAATCAACTCATTTAAAAGTTCAACTGACCAAATGCAAAAGTAGGTAAAAAAGCTAACTAAAGAAAATAATTCAAAAAAAATTTAAAGTTGAAGAACTGGAAGTAAATGTCTCAATGAAATATCAATAATCAGTCAAACAAAACCAAAACTGGGGAAAAATAAGATGAGGGGAAAATACAGTTAATAATTTTAACTGTGAATATGAATGGGATGAACTCTTTCATAAAATAGAAGCAGATAGCAGACTGCATTGAAATGTGTTTACAAGAAACACATTTAAGCAGAGTGATACATACAGAGTCAAGGTAAAAGACTGGAGCAGATTCTATTATGCTTCAGTTGAAGTGAAAAATAAAAACAAAAACAGGGATAGTGATTTTGATCTCAGATCAAACAAAAGCAAAAACAGATCTAAATTAAAAGAGAAAAGGAAAGAAACTACATTTTGCTAAAGGATACCAAAGATAATGATGTAAATCAATACTAGACATATATGCACCAAGTGATATAAGCATCTAGAATCTTAGAGGAGAAAGTGAGAGTTACAATAAAATTATACTAATGGGGGATCTCAACATTGTTCTGTCAGAAGTAGATAAAGAGAACCCACAAGATAAATAAGAAAGAAGTTAAGGAAGTAAATAGAATTTTAGAAAAGTTAGGTATGATAGACCTTTGGAAAAAAATGAATGGGGATAGAAAGAAACATACTTTATTCTTGATGGTTCATGGATCTTACACCAAAAAATGATCATGTATTAGGGCATAAAAACCTCAAAATCAAATGAAGGCAGAAATAATAAAGTACCTTTTCCATATCATTATGCAATAAAAATTGCATATAATAAAGAGAAAGGGAAAACAGACCAAAAGTCAATTGAAACTAAATATTCTAATCCTAAAGAGAGAGTGGGTGAAACATCAAATCATAGACACAATTGATAATTTCATCCAAGAGAATGACAATAATGAGACAACATGCCAAAATGCATGGAATGCAGCCAAAGTAGTTATAAGGGGAAATTTTATATCTCTCTAGATGGTTACTTGTATATAATAGAGAAAGAGAAGATCAATGAATTTTGCATGCAATTAAAAAAGCTAGAAAAAAGAACAAATCAAAAACCCCCAATGAAATACCAATTTTGAAATTCTGAAAATAAAAAGGGAAATTAATAAAAATGAAAGTAAGGAAAATATTGAACTTATAAATAAAACTAAGAATTAGTTTTATAAAAAAACACAAAATGCATAAACCTTTAGTTAATTTGATTGGAAAAAGGAAAAAAAATCAAATTGCTAGTATCAAAACTGAAAAGGATAAACTTTCCACTAATGAAGAGGACATTAAAGCAATAATTAGGAGCTTCCAACTGTATGCCAATAAATCTGATAATCTAAGTGAAATGAATAAATAATTACAAAAATATGGATTACCAAGGTTAACAAAGGAGGAAATAAATTACTCAAATAGTAATAAAATAAATTGAACAATTTGTTGGGATAATCAGCTCCCTAAGAAAATATCTCCAGAACCAGAATTCAGATTACATGTAAATTCTACCAAACATAATTGCAATGCTATGCAAACTATTTGTAAAAATAGGGAAAGAAGGAGTTCTACTAAATTGCTTTTATAATACAGATATGGTGCTGATTCCTAAACAGGTAGGGTCAAAACAGAGAAAAAAAATTATACACCAATTTCCCTAATGAATATTGATGCAAAGATCTTAAATAAAATATTAATAAAGAGATTATAGCAAATTATCCTAAGGATAATACAGAATGACCAAGTAGGATTTATACAGGAATGCAAGACGTTCAATATTGTTCAATATTAGGAAAACTATTAGCATAATTGACTATATCAATAACCAATCTAACAGAAATGATATGATTATATCAATAAATGCAGGAAAAGTATCTGACAAAATTTAACAGTCATTCTTATTAAAAACACTAGAGAGTATAGGAATAAATGGAATTTTCCTTAAAATGATCAAGAGCATCTATTTAAAATTATCAGCAAACATCATGTGTGATGGAGATAAACTAGAACCATTTCCAATAAGATCAGGAGTGAAACAAGGTTGCCCCCTATCACCATTACTATTTAATATTATATTAGAAATGTTAGCTTTAGCAATAAGAGAAGAAAAAAATTAAAGGAATTAGAGTAGGTAAGGAGGAAACCAAATTATCACAATTTGTTGATGATATGGTATATTCCTAGAGAATCAACTGAAAATCTACTAGAAACATTCATAACTTTAGCAAAATTGAAGATATAAAATAAATCAATAGCATTTCTGTATGTTACCAACAAAGTCCAGCAGCAAGAGATACAAAGAAAAATTCCATTTAAAGTAACTGTAGATAATATAACATATTTGGGAGTCGACCTACCAAGAAAAAGTCGGGAATTATATGCACACAATAACAAAACATTTTCCACATGAATAAAGTCACATATAATCAACTGAAAGAATATCAAGTGTTCATGGGTAGGTCAACCGAATATAATAAAAATGATAAAACTACCTAAATTAATCTACTTATTCAGTGTCATACCAATCAAACTACCAAGAAATTGTTTTTCAGATGTAGAAAAAATAATAACAAAGTTCATCTAGAAGAACCCAAGATGAAGAATTTCAAGGGAATTAATTTTAAAAAATGCAAATGAAGGTGACCTAACCATACCAGACCTAAAACTATATTATAAAGCAGCGGTCATCAAAATCATTTGGCATTGGCTAAGAAATAGAGTAGCCAATCAATGGAATAGGTTAGGTTCACAAGACTTAATAATCAATGACTAGAGTAATCTAGTATTTGATAAACCCAAAAACCCCAGTTTCTGGGATAAGAACTCGTTATCTGACAAAAATTGCTGGGAAAATTGGAAACCAGTATGGCAGAAACTAACCTTCTACTAAGATAAGGTCAAAATGGGTTCATGATAAGGAATGATACAATAAGCAAATTAGGAGGACTAAGGAGAATCTATCTTTCAGATTTGTGGAGAGGTAAGGAGTTTGTGGCCAAAGAAAACCTAGAATACATTATGAAATACAAAATGGATAATTTTTATTATATTAAGTTTAAAAGATTCTGTACATTGCTAATATCTTATTTAATACTTTTTCATCAATATTCATTAGGGAAATTGGTCTATAGTTTTCTTTCTGTTTTCACCCTACCTGGTTTACCTATCAGCACCATATCGGTCTCATAGAAGGATTCTGGCAGTATACCTTCTGTCCCTATTTTCTCAAATAGTTTGTGTAGTATTGGAATTAATTGTTCTTTGAAAGTTTGGTAGAATTCACATGTAAATCCATCTGGCCCTGGAGATTTTTTCTTAGGGAGTTGGTTAATAGCTTGTTCTATTTCTTTTTTTTTTTTTTTGATATGGGACTATTTAAATAATTTATATCCTCTTCTGTTAACCTGGGCAATCTATATTTTTGTAGATATTCCTCCATTTCATTTAGATTATCAAACTTACTGGCATAAAGTTGGGCAAAGTAACTCCTAATTATTGCTCTAATTTCCTCTTCATTGGAGGAAACTTCTCCCTTATCATTCTTGAGACTGACAATTTGATTTTCCTCTTTCCTTTTTCTTATCAAATTAACTAAAGGCTTATCTATTTTGTTAGTTTTTTTCATAGAACTAACTCTTAGTTTTATTTATTAATTCAATAGTTTTCTTATTTTCAATTTTACTAATTTCTCCTTTTACTTTTAGAATTTCCAATTTGGTATTTAATTGAGGGTTTTTAATTTGTTCTTTTTCTAGTTTTTTTAATAATAAGCCCAATTCATTGATCTTTTCTTTCTCTATTTTATGCAAGTAAGCATCTAGAGATATAAAATTGCCCCTTATAACCGATTTAGCCGTATCCCACAAATTTTGGTATGTTGTCTCCTTATTGTCATTCTCCTGGATAGTACACTATGACCAAGTAGGATTTATACCAGGGATGCAGGGCTGGTTCAATATTAGGAAAACTATCAGCATAATTGATTATATTAATAACCAAATTAACAAAAACAATATGATTATCTCAATAGATGCAGAAAAAGCCTTTGATAAAATCCAACACCCTTTCCTATTAAAAATATTAGAGAGTATAGGAATAAATGGGCTTTTCCTTAAAATGATCAGTAGCATCTATTTAAAACCATCAGCAAGCATCATATGTAATGGAGACAAACTAAAACCATTCCCAATAAGATCAGGAGTGAAACAAGGCTGCCCATTGTCACCATTACTATTTAATATTGTATTAGAAATATTAGCTTTAGCAATAAGAGAAGAAAAAACGATAAAAGGAATCAGAGTAGGTAATGAAGAAACCAAATTATCACTCTTTGCAGATGACATGATGGTATACTTAGAGACCCCTAGAGACTCAACTAAAAAACTACAAGAAACAATTCACAACTTTAGCAAAGTGGCAGGATTCAAAATTAATCCACATAAATCATCAGCATTTT
>JAJPUD010001574.1:359885-370911 GCA_023553655.1 Myrmecobius fasciatus
TTCTGATGGACATGGCTCTCTGCAACAAAGAATTGTCTCAAATCAGTTCCAATTGTTCACTGAAGAAAACCATATACACCCAGAGAGAGGGAAATGAAATATGGACCACAACATAACATTTTCATGATCTCTATTGACATTTGCTTGCATTGTGTTGCCTTTCTCTGATTCTTTTTTTTTTCTTGTACATAGAATTTTTCTTGCATAACTTGTCAAGCATTTCAACATTATTAACATGTAGTGGACTTCCTGCCATCTAGGGGAGTGGAGGGGAGTGAGGGTAAAATTTGTAATGGAAAGCTTTGTAAAAATCAATGTTGGGGAACTACCCATATATATGTTATACAAATAAAAAGCTTTAATAAAAAAAAGATTCTGTACAAATAAACCCAATGCAGACAAGATTAGAAGGAAAACAGAAAACTGGAGAGAAAATTTTACATCCAAGGGCTCTGAAAAAGGCATCATTTCTAAAACATATAGAGAATTAATTCAAATTTATAAGAATACAAGCCATTCTCCAATTGAGAAGTTGTCAAAGAATATGAACAGATAATTTTCAGGCAAAGAAATTAAAACAGCTTCTAGTCATATTAAAAAAATGGTCTTAATCACAATTGATTAAAGAAATAAAAATTAAAACAACTCTGAGGTACCATTTCCCATCTCTCAGATTAGCTAAGATGACAGGAAAATATAATGATTATGTTGGGGGGGTGAGGGGAAACTGGGACACTAATAGATTGTTGTGGAGTTGTGAACTGATCCAGCCATTCTGGAGAGCAATAAGGAACTATGTCCAAAGGGGCCTGTATCCCAAAGAGATCATAAAAAAATTGAAAAAGAGCCACATGCACAAAAATGTTTGTAGCAGCCCTTTTTGTAGTGACAAAGAACTGGAAATTGAGTGGATACCCATCAGTTGGAGAATAGCTGAATAAGTTATGGCATATGAATGTCATGGAATATTATTGTTCTATAAGAAACAATCTGCAGCATGATTTCAGACAGCCCTGAAAAGACTTACATGAACTGATGTTAAATGAAGAACCAAGAAAACATTGTACATAGCAACAGTAAGATTATATGGTGATCAATTCTGATAGACATGGCTCTTTTCAACAATTAGTTGATTCAGGCCAGGTCAATTGGTCTTGTGATGAGGAAAGCCATCTGCACCCAGACAGAAGACTGTGGGTACTGAGTGTGGATCACAACATAATATTTTCACTTTTTTCTTGTTTGCTTGTTATTTTGTTTTATTTCTCATTTTTTTAAACTTTTGATCTGATTTTTCTTGTGTAGCATGATAATTGTGGAAATATGCATAAAAGAAGTGCACATGTTTAACATATATTGAACTACTTGCTGTCTGAAGAAAGAGTGTGGGGGGGAAGGAGGGAGAAAAAATTTTGGAATACAAGGTCTTGCAAAGGTAAATATTGAAAACTGTTGATATATATGTTTTGAAAATGAAAAGACATAAAAACAAGAAGAAAAAAATCTCCAACGCCCAGCAGAGCTCCTCACATACAGTAAAAATTTAATAAATGTGTAACTTTAATACAACTTTGGTTGTGTTTAATTGTCTAGTGATACTACATCTTTTTTTGAATTCTCTTCTCCAGACACACACCACCCAGCACAGGATCCTGTGCATGGGAGGTTCCCCATAAAATATTTGTTGAAGTATCGATTCATTCTAACTTGGAAAAGAAGGAAGAATTTTGCTTGTTTTACTTTTCCCCTACCCTCTCAAAAAAAAAAAGCCCATCACTGTGCACTTCCTAAATGGGAGAAACAGTTTAGGTTGACATATAATTTTTCTTCTTTGTCCAAGCAACAGGGATCTGTCTTTTTCAGAATGAAATGCCACAGATCCTATTAGGAGTTTCTATAGCTCTGCATGAAGAAACTTGTCAAGGCTACAGATGGGCACCAGGGAGGAAGGGAGGAGCAACAAATCTCTTTCAGGAGCATCCTGTCTCTCAGGCACAGATTAAAAAAATGTTAAGCATTGAAGGATTTTAAAAAAGGAAAATATCCTAACAATTACATGTTAAATGGTTAAATGAAATCCTAAGGATTTCTTTACTTTTCATATAAAGCTGGGGATCAGATCCTGGAAAACTATGTCACTACCCACTCAGAATCTTGGTGTGCCTATAAAAACCACCCTTGTAATAATACTTTACCTTTATCTTGGATGTCCAGTCATTAGCAAAAATAATGTTTTAAAATCTTCTTTCAAAGGACAAAGAAGATAGATGTGGATCTTAATGTCCTAGAAGGACAAAAAAACCCCACAAAAACAAACAATACATAACAGAATCAGAGAATCACAAACTTTGGGACTTGTTCAAACAATTCATGAAAGAATTCCAAAATAGACTACTTAAAAAGTGGTTGTCCAGTCTCTGCTTATGAAGCTCTCCAATGAGTGCAAGTCGACCATCCCCTTTAGAAAACCAACTAGAGTTTTGTATAATTTGAATTTTTATGAAGATTTTAGTTTTGTTTTTATTTTTCTTTATATCATGTCTAAATTGTCTCTTGGCAAAATCCACCCCTTAGTCCTAGTTCTTAATCATCAACTAACTTTTTGAGTCCATTCATCTGATTACTTCTGAATCCATATAAAACAGTGTTATCATCCATTCTAGATCTCTTCAATTTTTCCACAAAAAAAATAGTGTGGAATACTTTTTAAAGGCTTTGCTAAAATTTAGATAAACAATATTCCTCTCTCATATTATTTAGAAACATTGTCCATACTAAGATTAATCTGATATGACCTTTTCTATTTTAAGCCATGCTAGATTTTTGTAGTCACCACATCCTTTTCTTGTTTGCCAATCATCTTTTTAAATAATATATTCTAGGATTTTCCCAGGAATAGATGTCAAGTTACATACATACAAGTAGTTCAATATATGTTAAACATGTGCACTTCTTTTATGCATATTTCCACAATTATCATGCTACACAAGAAAAATCAGATCAAAAGTTTAAAAAAATGAGAAATAAAACAAAATAACAAGCAAACAATAAGAAAAAAGTGAAAATATTATATATGCTAAGTATTTTAGGACATTAAGAACCAAAGTACTCTTTGAGACCTAAGAGATTAACCAAAAGAAATCTGAGAAGTTTCCTCATATGAAAAAATGAGGCATTGGAATGGAATTGACTAGCTTGAGGTCCCTTTTAGAAGGAAGAAGGATCTGAGATTTAAACAATAGCCTGAAATTCATCAGATAAAGAGGGTAAGGGAAATTATTTTACACATATATCATTCCTTTCCAATTGCTACAATATAATAAATTTAAAACAACAAATCTTTATTATGCATTGATAGCATGTAAGTCATTGTGCATCATACTAGGAATATAAAGATAAAAATCTCAAATCCTTATTTCAAAACCTAATGTAGTAAGTCTAATATAGGAAAAGATATATGTGTAACTATATTTAAATATATCTACCTATCTATATTTAAATACATGATTATTATATTATTTTTAATACATTTTAAATAATGAAATAGCATGTTATATGTTTATATAAAATAACTTTAAAGCAATATATGAGTCATTATTAGTATAATTAGATAAATATTATCATAAAATTTAACTTCTTTTGATAACTTCAACTCCTGTCTCATAACCTTCCCATATCCTGTCTCCCACCAATATCCTATGTGATTTCCATATATTAGGATTAATGATCCATCCAACATACTAGGCTCAAGAGGAGTTTATCACATTCAGTGACTTTTATCTCAGCTATCCACCACAATGGACACATTAAGTAGGTGGTTATGAGCCAGTGTTTCTGATAAAGGCCTCATTTCTAAAATATCCAAAAAACTGTTTCAAATTTATAAGAATAGAAGTCATTCCCCAATTAATAAATGTTCAAATAATATGAACAGACAATTTTCAGTTGATGAAAAGCCATCTATATTCATATGAAAAAAATGCTCTAAATCATTAATTAGAGAAATGCAGCTTAAAACAACTTTGAGATACCACCTCATACCTCTCAGACTGGCTAAGATGATAGGAAAAGATAATGAGAAATGTTGGAGGGGAGGGGAGAAAACTGCGACAGTAATGCATTGCTGCTGGAGTCATAAAATGATCCAACCATTTTGGAGAGCAATCTGAAACTATATCTAAAGGGCTATCAGATTATATTTAAAATTGACCCAGCAATGCCACTTCTGGGTCTGTATCCGAAGGAAATCCTAAAGGAGGGGAAAGGACCCACATGTGCAAGAATATTTGTAGCAGCTCTTTTTATGGTGGCAAAGAATTGGAAAATGAGTAAATGCCCATCAATTTTAGAGTGGTTCAACTGTTATAGTATATGAAAGTAATGGAATATTATTGTTTTTTTTAATTTTTTATTTTATTTGCATAACATATGTGTGGGTAATTCTTCAACAATAACCCTTACATAGCTTTCCGTTACAAATTTTTCCCCCCAACTCCCCACCCCTCCCCTCGATGGCAGGATATCCACTACATGTTAATTATGTTAAAATATTGGCAAATCGAATATATGTATACATATTTCCAAACTTATCATTGGTGTGCAAGAAAAATCTTATCTACACAAACGATATATCAGATAAAGGAAACACAATGTAAGCAAACATCAATCAAGGAGTATGAGAATGTTATGTTGTGGTCCACATTTCGCATCCCTCTCTCTGGGTGTATATGGCTTTCTTCAGTGAACATTTGGAGGTGGTTTGAAACATTTCATTGTTGAAGAGAGCCATGTCCATCAGAATTGATCGTCATATAGTACTGTTGTTGCCGTGTATAATGATCTCCTGGTTCTGCTCATTTCACTCAGCATCAGTTCATGTAAGTCTCTCCAAGCCTCTCTGAAATCATCTTGCTGGTCATTTCTTACAGAACAAATGGAATATTATTGTTCTATAAAAATTATGAACAAGCTGATTTTAGAAAGGCCTGCAAAAGATTTACGTGATCTGAGGCTGAGTGAAATGAGCAGAACCAAAAATACATTACACACATTAACAGCAAGATTGTGTGATAATCAACTATGAAAGGCTTGGTTCGTCTCAGTGGTTCAGTGATCCAAAGAAATTCTAATAAACTTTGAATAGAAAATGCCATCTGCATCCAGAAAGAGAACTACAGAGATTGAAAGAAATTAAACACTGGCTATGTTCACTTTTTTCTGGTTTTTTTTTTTTTCATATCTTTCATGATTTTTCCCTTTTGTTCTGATTTTTTCTCCCAATATGATTCATAAAGAAATGCATATTTAAAAGACTAATATGCATGAATAATCAAAAAAAATAAAACATTTTTTTTAAAAAGTAGGTAGCTGTGAGCAAGCTATCTCTCCTAGCCATAGTTTTCTTGTCTGAAAAAAAAAAAAAACACAATAGCATCTGTAGTTTTATATCATAGAGTTTTTGTGAGTCTCACATGAGATAAATATAAAGCATCTTGTGAATCCTAAAGAACTACATAAATACTGAGTATTATTATAACATACTCTCAATGTGGCCAGTAAACCTCTTGAAAATCTCCAGTGAGGAGAGACCCAACATATCTCTCTCTATTAAGCCCAACTAAATGTATCTCTTTGTAATTTCTCCCCACTTCCTGTAGGTTTGCCTTCTAGAGTTAAACAGAGTAGTTCTTAGCTCTTTTTCATAAGACAGCCTTTCAACTACCTGATGACAACTATCATTCCTCATCTCCTGGACTCTTTTTCCCAAGGCTAACCATCCTCAGTTCCTTCCACAAATCCTAACATTACATGAATTTGAGGCTTTAATCTGTAAATGGGAGTGAGGAAATGGTGATCTATCCTCTTCCCTCACAAAATGATAAAATGAGATAAGCCTTTGTGATAAAATGAGATAAGCACAGTAAAAGTGCTTTGAATAAAAAGAAAAAAAAAACATTAAAAACAATTCCTCCAAAGGAATGTCATGGGGAAGTCACTTAATTTCCTTCTTCATGTGTTTCCTCACGTGAAAATTGAGAGATATTTTTAATAGATGATCTATGAGATCACTTCCATCTTCAGATCAATGATCTAGTTATATAGGAAAGATAACAATAGCCATTATTTAAAGGTTGAAGCACAATGTACTTTCACTCTATAAATAAGTGATCAGTTAAAATAAAGGTAACTAGGTGGCATAGTAGATATAGCACTGAACCTGGAGTTAGGAAGAAATTAATTCAAACACTACCTAAGACACTTCCAATTTTGATGACCCTGGGCAAGTCATTTAACCCTGTTTGCCTCAGCTTCCTCATCTGGAAAAGGAACTGAAGAAAAAAATGGCAAACCACTCCAGTGTCTTTGCCAAGAAAAGGAGATCACAAAGAGTTAGACACAATTAAAAGGACAATAACAACAAAACACAATAATCCCTTCTGTCCGTACACTTTTACAATTTACAAATTATTTCACATCCATTACCACATTTTATCTTCACAATATCACTGGGAAGTACAATAGGAAAGTATCATTAACCCAGTTTTACAAAAGAAGAAATTGTGGCTTGAAAAAATAAAATGACATAGCCTGAGGATACAGAATTAAAAAGTGCCAAGGCTGGGACTTAAACCTAGCCATAGATCAGTGATCTTACCAATATACAGAATGGGAGCAAGATAATATTATTTCTAATATTCCTGAGAAAATTCAAACAGTCTAGAAATCCTTTGCTTTCTCATTTTTCAGATAGAAAATGTGAAAAACAGAGAAATATAGGCTAAAACAAACTATTCTTTTAAAAATTATTGATTTTATTCTGAACTTAAGGAATAAAATAAGCATTTCTACAATGTAGTAGAATGAAAGTGGTAGGGGGAAAAAATACAAATCTATTATGTACAACTTGCCAAAAGCTACACTTTTACCCAGACTTCTTGTCTGTTCTTTAGATAATTCCAAGTCCTGTGTACTTCCCACCACATTACACTACCTTTCATCAACACCTGAGTTCTTCGGGTAATAACCTCTGCCATTTGCTTTGTCCTCTGATCCAAGGACCAATATGGTGCAATGGAAATGGTATTGGAGGAAAATCAGACTCTTGAATGCTTGTTATAGGTCATCCACATATTGGTATTTCTTTGATCCTCAATTTTCTTTTAAGTAAATGAAAAGGCTGAATGAGATGATTTCCAATATCCTTCCAGTTCTAACATTCTATCTTCTAGAATCCTTTCCATTCAAGCATTCTATCACTTCTATTCTAACATTCTAAAATCTAAAGTCCTTCCTACTTTAACATACTATCTTCTCCATTCTAAGTTGTTATATATTCCAAGATTCTTCCATTTCTAGCTATTTATATTCAATTCTAAATCTAAGGTCCCTTCATTTCAAGAATCCTATATCTTACAGACTAACATTCTTTACTTTAAAATCCTTCAAGTTCTAACAATCTAGAGTATATATCTTAATATTCTATATTCTGGGATCTACTTCTAATTCTAACTTGCTATGTATAATTTTACCAAGTAATAGTACTAGTTAAATATGAATAATCAAATAATGATTCCTTGCACACATTCAAAATCAGCTGAGTTGATGTCCCTTATCTTCTAAAAGTTATTCTCTACCTGAATCAACAGACACCAGTGCTGGCTCCCTTTACAGGAGTTTACTTAAGTAAGATTGGTCCTTTTCTTAGTTTCCTCCAATACTACAACAACCAAAAAGAAGGAAAGCAAGATAATAAAACATGATAATAAAAATCTTGTAAGGGTAGGGAAAAAACAATAACCCACTCTTAAAGGAAAACTTCAGCATTTCTTTCAAGAAGACATTATTAGAAAGCATTTGAGGAGGGATGAGAGGGAGCAGATATTAAAGAGAGTTTGATTTGTGGAAAAGGAATCACTTTGAACTGTTTTAATCTTACCCATCAAAAGCTTGCAGGCTTAAAACCATTTGAAAAGCCTGCCACCGTGAGGTAGATCAAGAAGCTAAGCTGGTAAGACTCCAATATTTTGGCCAAAGCTCTCTATTCTTGTGTTTGGCCACGTCCTCAAAGATGCCACAGATTTGACAGTGGCCACCGCCCAGCTAGAATGGAATGTCCAATTTAGTCAGTCAATACGAATTCAAGGTATCCCAGTAGAAGCAGACAGGGACAGAGTCAGACAGCTGGGATATGGTGCCAGTTCTAGCAAGTTATTTCAAAACTATAGATCTCAGTTCCATAATCTATAAAATGAGAAGAATGGAGTAGAAAGTCTCATAGTCTCTTTGACTTTTGATGTTCTGTGCTCCAATATTGTAAGTTGCATAGTTTCTTCCAACTCCAATAGACGATGTTGAAAAATTTTATAATCTTCTGCTTCTAAATTATCTATGTCCTAATATTCTACACTACATGCCTTCTTACACTAATATTGAGTACTCTTTGGTATCTTTTCCAGCCCAAATACTTTGTTTTATGTCCTATGGTCATTATATTCATTTCACAAGGTAATGTTAACAAGTGACAGCTTAGCAAATATTCTAGCTTTCTAGAAGTCTTTGTGTAAGAAACATTTGGTTCCTGATTCTTGAAAAAAATACACAGCAAGTAGATATGATGTGAGAATGAAGGACCCACTAGCAGAGCAAGATACAGGGGACAGTATTCTAAGAGATATTGATGGAGTAATGAAGCTCTGAAAAGGAGGAGATAGAATTTGTGCTGGTAAACAAAACAACTTATCATTCCAAAGAACTGTCTGTTAAGCCAGTTGGCTGAGTTATCCCTAAATTATCTCCTGGAGGAGAAAGAAAGTTCTCAGTGTTTTGCAGCTGGAAAAAAATGCAAGTTGAGTTCTTCTTAGTATGAGCCTTTGCTCAATTTTTTTATCAACTCTCTGGACCTTAGTTTTTCTGTCTATAAAATAAGGGGGCTTTATGAGAGGATTTCTAGAGCTCCCATTTTCAGTTCTGAAATTCTAGAATTTTGTTATGCCAAGAGTCATGAGTCCTAAATTAGTCAAGGACGCTAAATTTAGATAAAGAATACAAATCCAAATTAATGAAGTACCCTGTCAATAAGTTTCTACCTGAAGACAGTTTATAATGTAGTATTTGTCCTGAATCCATGGTGGAAAGATCCCTGCAGTTGACATCAGAAGAAATGCACTTATGTCTCAACTACTTAGTTCTCATAGGTAACTCACTGAAACTCTCTAAGCCTAACTTTCTAGAACTATGAAATAGTGATGATAGCATTTGCCCAGCTTCCCTTAAAAGGTTGTGAGAGTTCAGCGTACTTACATAAAAGTGCTTTGTAAATAGAAAAGTAATATAGAAATGTAAGTTGCCATATTGTTATTGAACAGAGTCCAATAAATACTCAGTTACTTCTCTGAACCCTGGTGATCTCAGTCATCAATTTTAAAAGTGGCAACCCCCAAAATATGCACTGACATTTGAAAAGCTGCTGTCCAAGCTCCAGTGATAGCTCATTTTCCAAGTAACTGCCAGTCTCAATCTCAGACTATACAGACCTGCAAAAAAGCTAGAATCCAAGGTACATTATTATTAGCAAGAGGCACACCAATACCGATCCTTTGCTAAAATCCTAGTGGTTTACCTCCTTGTGATCCTGAACTCTTCTAAGCCAGGCTAAAAGATCAATGAAAAGGTTTGGGGTATGTGGACTAAATGGCTGCCCAAAGAGTTTCAATCTAGGTAGGCGAGTTTCATCACCTACCCAAAGGGAATGCACATTTTTTTTTTAGTCAAGTACACTATAATATGAAAGCTCTCTTGTAACTTGTATGTTTGAAGGGGGTACTCACACAGAGGAAAACCACAGATCAATAAATCAGCATTTATACTGAATGTATATGTGCCAGAAAATAGTGAAAATTGGAGCAGGGGAAGGGTAGAGAGAGAACCTAATTTGGACCTGTGATTTCAGAAGCAAAAGAAGCTGTCAGAGTTGAAAGTCTTTCTACTAGGGCAAATCAGGACCTACTTTTCAATTTATGTCTTACAGAGTTGATTAGGGAACTGAAAGATTACCGAATTTGCCCAGATTTAGACAATTTTTGTCCAAGATCACAAATGAACCAGGTCTTCCTAACTCTGAGTCCAGTTCTTTACTCACTATGCCAAGAAGGCTACAAAGACAAAAATGCAACAGTCCCAACAGATCTTTTGAAGTATGAAAGTAATTAAGAATGGGAAGAGAGATTAGAATAAGCTAACAGCTTACATTTGGAGCCCTGTACAATTATAAAGCATTTCACATTCATCCTCTCATTTTATATTGATTTAATCATGAAGTCATTAATATTAACAATTTAGAGGTAATTCAAATCCAATTCAAGGAATCTGATTTTTTACTGGTAGTAGTTGGCTTCTTCTCTAGTCAGAGGCCAGGTTATTTCCGGTATCTGGGGCACTATCTTTTAACAGAGCTGAATTTTTTTTAGACTTTTAAACAAATTTCTTGTGCTTCTTCCAGATTCCCCCCCACCCCAGCCAAAAAAATAATAATAATTAAATAAATAACATAACTACACTAGAGTTCCCAAAAGCATCCAAATATCCTATCCTACAACTACCTCCTGCTTAGGGAGAAAATCTTGGGAAGAATGAACAAATATTACTTTCAGCAACTCCCAGTTCATCTTGATGGAGACTCAGAAGAAGCCCTCTTACCTGGCAGGGGACAGGCGCAGACAGCTGCCCAGCATCCTCGGGACCAGAGGGAGTGAGGCAGGGACTCTTAGCAGCCCCGGAAAATCCGCCTCCCACCTCGGGGGTCACCTGCTCTGGAAATCCACGAGCAAGCCCAACAGCACCAGGCAGCCCCCTGCCTAGGTGTCCTGAGAGGAAGCTAGAGTCTTTACAAAGACAAAACAACAAAAGGGGGCGTGGAAGGAGGGAGTTTCAAAGTTGGAAGAGGAGTAGGTTGAAAAAAGAAAAAAAAAAGAGAGAGAGAGGCAGGGGCGACAAGAAAGAGAGAAAGAGGGAAATCACTATAGTAAGA
>JAJPUD010001574.1:370921-417021 GCA_023553655.1 Myrmecobius fasciatus
GGCGCAGGGCAGGCTTGAGGAAGGTGGGCAGGGGATTGCAGAGAGAGAGAGAGAGACTGCAGGGATTAAGTTTCAGTGAGTAATGAGGCAGAGCAGAGGAGAGAAGAAAAAAGGAGAGCTGACAGCTCTCTGTCCAATTATAGACCAACTTTGCGGGTATTTCGGTCCCTTTTACTGTCCAATCTGAAATAACTCACCACGCGGGGAGGGGGAAAGGAAGGAGAGGAAAACGAGAAGTGAAAGAATTTTTTTTTGGAGGGGGGAGTGCAAAAGGAGATTTTATTCTTTGTCCCAAGTTTTAAATACAAACCCGAAGTCCTCCCACAGGCCTCATCTGTCCTAAAGGGGTAAAGGGTCTCAGAGAGGAAACATCCCCTGGGGATGAGAGAGAACAGGTGGCCCAAATGGAGCCTGTTCCCTTTTTGTTCCCTGACCACTGTTTCTAAAAAAGTTCCAGTGTGTAGTATTTTGGGTTTAATAGGAGTAGGGCAGGGCTTGCTGTTGAAGTCTCCCTGACCCCCTGGCTCCAACTATGCCTCACCACAGACTCCTCAATTCTGGGGTTTCTTCTTGCCACAACACACAAGTGTAGTGACCCATAAAATAAGTGTACGTGGAGGACTCCTTTTTTGGGAGGAGGGGGGCGCTGGAAAGAATGGAACCGCTGTGCTCCTACTGTCCAGGAACAGGGATTTGGTGGTCTTGAGCAGAGTTGGGAAAGGACCTTAGGAAACAACTCTCTGTCCTCACCCTTAGTTAAATAAGGAAGTCACACTTGAACTTCTGTGAGGTGCCATCTAAGGTATGTTGGAAGACTTTTTATTTAAAAAAAAAAGTCCACTCCAGCAAAAGTTTTTGCTATTCCCATGCATAATATTCCATCTTTCCCATATATTTTTGCCCAAGGAGTTCTCTCCTCACCCTCAGATTTTATGATTTGTAACTTCCTTTAGGCTCAAATTAAATTAAATGCTATAGATTAACCCTAACCTTATCGGGTCCCTCCCCAGCTGTTACACCTACCAAATTATTTTATCAACTATGTATGTATTTTCCATTCGCTTTTCTGTACATGTTGTACTACCAATACAATGTAAGCTAAGGGTATAAATTGTTTCATTTTTTGTCTGTCAGGAATATTGTAGGTATTTAATAAATGTGTATTTAATGAATCAATGAGTACTAGAAAGAACAACAAAATGAGATTTAGTAGATCTGAGGTCATCTTTGGGCCTGACATAAGCTCTGTGACTGTCTTCTGCTTCCCCATGTGTAAAATGAAGTGCTGAGCAGAATGATATCTAAGGTCATTTGTATTTCTGCTATTCTAAAAGTAATAGTGAATTGATTACTTCACTAGGCAACTACATCTCCCTGGTTGTTATTCTCCTTTGGTGGTATGGGAATTGAGCAAATTAAATAAAAGTACATCATCAGTGGTTCTCTATTTCCTCTATAATAAAATCCAAAACTCTTCAGGTAGGCATTTAAAATCCTTTATAATCTGGCACTTTCCTACTCTTCCAAATTTATTTCAAATCATTACCCCTACACCCAGACTTCTAGCTGTGTGAAGTCTGTGCTTTAGCTTCACCCTGTAATGTTTGGAATTCACTTTTTTTAAAAAAAAAAAACTTCTGCTTCTTAGAACCAGTAGCTTCTTTTAAGTTTCAACTAAGGTCCTATCTCCTATGTAATCCATACCTTATCACCCTGGTCATCTAGTTATTGTTGTTCTCTCCTCCTCCAATGATAATGTATTGTATAATTTTTTATGCTTAATATTTTCTTGCCTGATTTTAGGTAATCTAAAATCATTCCAAAATGGATGTATGCACCTAGACTAATGGGTACCAGGGAAAGTTTCTGCATCAGAGATGAAAACAATCCCAAAAGGATGAGTCTAAATCCTTTCCTGATTTGTCAGAAGATATGGTTCCAGAGGAAAATTTTAGTGCAGAGCTGAGGTGAAATATAAGATGCCTATTTAATAATCTCAGATTGTTTCTTGTATTGATATTTATATGAATACAAGAAACAATACAATAGAAGGTTGTTCTACTAGGGATAATAATAGAAGCAAAGAACTAATTAAGTCTTACTAATATTTACTTGTGGTTCTTTGTATTTAAATTTGAGTATAGAAAATAAATAGATGTTACATACTTCATACATATTGAAATACCTTTCTACCTCTCACTTTGGATAGAGCTGGAACATGATGAAACCTAAGTTTCAACTAACTTTTTCCTGTGGGCTTTAATGTGCTAAGAATATGAGAAAAGGAGACATCTCTCTCATTAGAAATCAAACTCCCCTTGATTATTCTGTGTACCTGCACTAATATTAAGAATTTGTTTTCTCACCTGATAGAATGTAAGCCCCTTAAAAAGAAGAATGGCCTCATTCTTTGGGCTCAATTATGATGCAGCCTGTGTCCTGAGTCAAAAAAAAAAAAGAGGCAAAGGAAACAGCAACCTATCTTTGAATTATAAAATCATAGAATTAAAGCCAGAAAATCTTAGAAATTACCTTGTTTAAATGCTTCTTTTTACAAATGAGAAAACTAAAGATCAAAGAAATAGAGTTGTTCAGTTATGTCTGAAGATATTGAAGTGGTTTGCCATTTCCTTCTCCATCTCATTTCGCATATTAGGAAACTGAGTCAAACAGAATTAAATGGCTTGCCCAGGATCACACAGTTAGTGTCTGAGACCAATTTTGATTTCATGAAGATGAGTCTTCCTGATTCCAAGTGCAGTGCTCTAATCCTCTGCACCACCTGGCTATGACTAAGAGAAGTGAAAGGTCTTGGCCTAATACCACATTCATTCAACCATCATTTGACTGAAGAACTCCATTGTTGGAAAACATCACTTCTGTGTCACAGAATTCCTCTCTTTCTTGAAGACATAGTTCATCACCAACTTCTACAAAAAAAAAATCTTTCCTGATTTCCCCCTACCTAAAGTAGTATTTAACTACTTTATATACATATTGGCATCTATTAACTTTATATTTGTACTGTATTATTTCTATCTATTATCTGTCTATATATCTGTCTGTCTGCCTGTATGTATGTGTGTCTATCTAGTACTTGCACTTATTGTCTTCCCCATTAGAACATAAGCTCTTTGCTTATATTCTTTGGAATTGTTTCTTTTTTGTACTTGCATCTCTAGCTACCTAACACAATTCTTGGCACATAGTAAGAGTTTAATAAATGTTGTTAATTGATTATTCTGTGTACATGCACTCATATTATGTGTTTATTTTTTTACCTGATAGAATATAAGCCCCTTAAAAAATAATGCCCTCATTGTTTGAATTTCTATCCTCAGCCCCTAGCACAGTATTTAGCATTAGTAGACATACCATAAATAGACAATGATTAATTAATTAATTGGACATATAATATGCTGAGGCAGATCATTCCCCTTTGAGGTAGCTCTGATGGTAAGGAAGGTTTTCCTTAAATCAAGTTGAAATTTGCCACTTTGCAGATTATTCTTAATTTTTACCTACAGGTCCAAACAGAATAAACCTATTCCCTTTGCCACGATACTCATTCAATATATGAAGATATTTACTATGCCCTCTCACAAATATTTGCTTCATATTAACTCTCTTTCAACTGATTCTTGCCTAATTGTTTCTAATCCAAACTCCTTGAGGGAAGAGATAGTCTTTTGTCTCTTTTTGTATCGCCAGTGCTTGACACAGTGCCTGGTCCATAGTGAAAAATTAATAAATATTTATTTAATTCAGTTACATTGGATTCCCTTCTCTGGATGTACTCTAGCTTATAAGAGTCCTTCCTAAAAGTGGTGAGCACAAAATAATGGATTGCAATATACAGGACACAATACAGCAAGACTCTTATCTCCCATGTCCTAGATATAATGCCTCTCCTAAGACTGCCTTAGATCCCATTAGCTTTTTTGATTGCCACTTCACTCTTTTGCTCTCTAGTGAGCTTGTACTCTACTACTGGTTTTTTGAAAAATTGTTGTTGTTTTTTTTAGTTCGGAGGGGGGCAGGCAGGGTTGAGGTTTTTTTTTTAGCATGTCTCCCCTACTTGTATTTTGTGAATCCAAATGAAAGACTTTAAATTTAACCCTGGAATATTTCATCTCATTAAATTTAGATTTACTCCAGTGCTCTAGCCTTTGAAGTAAGATCATTCTGGATCCTAATCCTCACCCAGGGGGAAGTTGAAAGGCTGGGGTCCAAGTCCATCTCCTCCAACTCCAAATCAGAGATTCTTTTTACTTTATCAGGCTGAGATATCTGGAAGCACTTTTCTTTTGCTGAAGGTCAAGAAGAACTTCAGTGCTCTAATTAAATATCAAATAATGTCTTGGCTAAATTTTCTTTATTTAAGATAGGTATCTGACTACTGGGGAAGTTCTGCTCTAGACTTAGAAATTAATGTGTCTTGAAGATTAGAGCTGACAGGAGTGATATGTGTTTAAGAAATGGAGAAAACACCAGGCTCTGGCCTAACTAGTTTACATTTCTCTTGTTGCTATCAACTCCCCATTAGCTCTAGGTGAACGTTATTAATGCCACAGGGGAAAGTATGAGAAATGATTTGAAAATGGTTTTGACAGAAAGAAGAAGTAGTGTTAATAAAACTATGAGAGCAGTTGAAAGAGGCACAGTACAAGAAATGCCTTAGGGTACTTGCTGCTGGTTCATTGACAGTTTTTAATAGATATTTACATGTAGGATTGTTGTTAGCATACATGGCATTTTACAAATGGCTCTACAAATCTGTCAAGAACAATGAATATTTTCTGCTTGGCAGACCAAGATTATAGGACTATTGGTTTGAAGTCCACAGGGAGGCAATATGGTATTTTAAGGTACAAAATTCAGGTCTGCAAAGAAGGTCATATTATTCCCATTTTATAGAAGAAAAGACTGAATCTTAGAAAGGTTAAGTGAATTACTCTTGATCACATAGCTAATAAATATCAAAGGTAAAATTCAAATCCAAGTCTTTCTTACTCTAAGGCAAGCTTTCTATATTCTTCTCTAGGCTGATTAACAACAGTCATAATAACAGTAACTTTTCCTCCTTCCATTCTCTTCTTTATTACAATTATATGATAAAATAATAAAGAGCAGAAGAACCCAAAGAAAGCTTCTAGAAGACCAGTTATAGAGAATTTATGGAAACATATACAAAGGAATAAACAAAGTAGACAAATGTAGATACTAGGCAATTCATGGATATATTAAAATACTACTGTATTTATACATTGTAGCAGATCCTGTTCTTGGGACTAGACTTATCCCCAACTCACACTTGCAGTTTCCATGACTGCCAGAGGGTCAAAGAACTCTGTGGATCCATAGGTCTGTAACAATAGCTCATAAACCCCTATCAGAGCATTTCCCTTCAACAGTCAGCCAGAGGGTATAATTCAAAAAGCATTCTTTCAAATGATATAGCATTATTTTTAAAAAAAAATTGCTATAAAATGCATACCTAATTAAGCCCAGGCACACTCTCACACAGATACAGACATCATTGGGAAGAATGTACATTTATATAGAATGCACTAATATATAGAAATACAAAGGGGACACATCTTTAACTCACATATCTAGGAAGGACTATGGGTCCCTAATGTCTTTTCTTGTGTTTTTATATAGTTGCCCCCAGCACAGAATCTTTCTGAGCAGATTGTTTCACTGGGCTCCTTGGGCCTGTTCTCAAATCAGCAATTGGACACTGGACCTGCTCTTGCTAGACAAGATGTCTACTAGTAGACAAATTGCTGTCCATTAAGACACATTGAAAATGTTCCTAGGGGAACCAAGATTAGAGAAATAAACCCTTTCCTCCTCTTTCTGTATTCTGAAACAGGTACAAGGGAAAAGGAGAAGAGGAATCCCCTCTCAAGAGCCAACTTCCTTCTTAACTGCTAAAAAGGACACTGTTAACTGACAAGAGTTCCTGATGTCCCAACTACCCCCTGGAACTGATAAGCTTCCTTTTAAAAAGGTTATCAGGAAGCTGGTTGAGCTTTCAGTCAATCGAAGGCTAGCTATCTTAAAATTTCAACTGGTGTGACTGGGAGCTTTTTCAAACTTCCTACAAAAGCAAAGAAGAAATCCTTTTAAAAAAACACTTTATGAATCCTTTACAATGACATTTAAGATTTTGTTGTTGTTTGATCTTTTCAATCATGTCAAATTTTTGTGACTTCATTTGGATTTTCTTGGCAAAGCTGCTGGAATAATTTTCTATCTACTTCTGCAACTCATTTTTATAGATGAGAAACTGAGAAAGACAAAATTATGCAACTTCCCCAGGATCATACAGATACTAAGTGTCTGATATCAGATTTGAACTTATGAAGGTGAGTCTTCTTTGATACCAAGTCCAGGCTTTTTACCTTCTACATCATCTAACTACTATTTATGGATCACTAAAAACTTTTCTCAAAACCAAAACAATATAAAGTAGCTAGTGCTAGGAATATATCTATTTTATGGATTAAGAAATTTAATTTTTGAGAGATTCAGTGAAATGGTTAGAAGATACCAATTGGATATAATAATAATAATACTTTTATAGTTCTTTATTGCCTGTAAAATACTTTACACATCTAATTTAATCCTTATGAATTCCCTAGTTAAATTCTAATAGATAACAATGTATTGTGGAAAATACTCCAAAATGAGAATCTGAGGACTTCAGTTCAAATGCCTCTATCACTTATTACCTCTTTGTCCTTAGACAAGTCATTTATCTTCTCTAGAACTTAATTTTCTTATCTTTAAAATGAGGGGTTGGGCTAGAGAGCTTCAAAAGTAACTTTTAGCTCAATCATGAACTAGAGAAAAGGACCCACATGAGCAAAAATGTGACAGCTCTTTTTGTAGTAGCAAAAAACTGGAAAAGAAGTGGATGCCCATCAATTGGGGAATGGCTAAACTAGTTACGGTGCATGAAGGTAATGGAATATTATTGTTCCATAAAAAAAGGATGAACAAGCTGACTATAGAAAGGCCTGGAAAATTTACATTAATTTATGCTGAAACAAGTAGAACCAGGAACACATTGTACACGATAACAGCAAGAATGTGCGATAATCAACGATGAAAGGCTTGGTTCTTCTTAGTAGTTCAGTGATCTGAAGCAATCCCAATAGATTTTGGACTGAACATGCCATCTGCATCCAGAAAAACAACTACGGAGTTTGAATGTAAATCAACACATGCTATGTTCTTCTGTTTTCTGTTTTTTTCTTGTATCTCATGGCTTTTCCTTTTTGCTTTGATTTTTTCTCTCCCAACATGATTCATAAAGTAATGTATATTAAAAATAAACTTGCTACAATAAAAAGGCATTTTACATCTTACAAAGCAAAAAAAAAAGAAAAAGAAAGTAAATAACTTTTAGCTCTAATCTATGATCCCTTGACTTGGATTTTAGAACTGACTTTAGGTATCCACATTCTTTTACAAATTTGTAAAATGAATAAAATTAGACTCATTGATTTCTATTACCCTTTCCAAATGTAATATTTTTTGATTCTGCTGAACTCTTATTTGGTGGAACAGGAGCATTAGTAGGAAGTACCCTACTGAGACACCTAGTGGAGGGGGGGAATAGTGTGCTAGTCTTGAAATCCGGAAGACCTGAAGTCATATCTGACCTCAGACACTTACTAGATAGGTAGCATTATATATAGTATGAGCTTTGCCTCAATTTCCTCATTTATAAAATGGAGATAATAATGGCACTTCTCTCCTAGGATTGTTCTCTATAAGAATCAAATGAGATAATATTATAAAAAGTGCCTATCACCTAATAGGGGCCATATAAATTTGCTTCCTTCCCTATCCATTGAACTTCCAAAATTTGTCCCCTTCAAATAAATGAAATTTTATTACAGCTTTTACAACCACCCTTCAGACACAAAAACCCAAGTTACATCATGAGGATCTTTCTTACCATCTAACTATCCCTAACCAAGTAGGTTCTGTATACTTCAGCAAACTGGAATACCTCAAAGAATAACCACAGCCTATCCTTGTTATCACTCAGTCTAACAAGACTTGAAAGCAATGATTTTTTTTTAATTTATATAAGAAAGGATCTACTTCTGAGGCCCCTAGAAGCAAAAGACTCACTCTACTTTCTGATGGCTCATTCTTCTACCAATTATTCCAAGAATAGGGAAATATAAAGGGACTAGAATTTGTTCCTTCACAGTGGTGCTTAGCTCCTCTAATCTTGGCAGGGATTCTATTTTCTTTCCACTACTGTCATTTAAAAATTTTTCACTATTCAGCTCTCCTCTAGCAAATGATATTAGCTGTCAAGAGGCTAGACCATTCAAGTACTAATATTGAATAGTATCTCAGGTTATAGTGTTCCTTGCTGAAAACAAGATTTCAAGTACCATCAGCCTTTTCAGAACTTTCTGCTGTTTTACACTTGAGTCAAATAGTCTGAGACTTCAATAACTCTGTTTTCTGCTTTAGGTCAGCTCACTTCTCTCTTTCTATCTGTGCCAGGGTGATCTGCCTACCACTTACATAATGACCTCTTTCTTCACCTTTTGGGGACTTTAACAAGCATTAACAGTTTCTACTTGCTTTTTCATCTCTGGTTGTTCTTCTGGATAGTTGTATCAATTATACAAATTATGTCTGGTTACTTTTTAAAGATATTCCAAAGAAAGCTGCACAGATTGGAGCTCCTGGAGGATACCCTCACAAAAAAAAATGTATAGGATCTAAGAAAGAGGCATAATTCTTTATTGCATTCCATTAGAGAAAAGAGTTATAACAATAATGACAATAACAAAATGCTAACAGTTGACACTTAAATGATACCCTTAGACTTACAAAACACTATATATATACATATATATATGTAAATATATATGTATGTGTGTGCACATATACACATATGCATATACATATATTTAAGTGAATATATATACATGTAAATATGTTACATGTACAGGATATATATCTAATACATATATATCTGTACATATATATTTATGTACGAATGAGAGAGAGGAAACAGAGTAAAGGATGAGAAAGATAGGAGAAAAAGAGTGAAAGAGACGGAGGGAGGAAGAAAAAGGGAGACAATATTTTATTTACCTCTCTACTCTTCCTGATTGATAGAATGAATTAATAATTAGTAAGTTCTTTGTCACTTGAGATCTTCAAACAAAGACTAAATAAGGATTTGACAGATATCTTATATAGCTATATACAAAGTCTTGGCAAGAATCACAGATCACAATTAATTTGGTTTCAGGTCAGAAAAAACTTTATTCAGGAATGTATAGCTATGAAGAAATTGAGAAGGGATAAGGAAAACCCCTATACTGAACTCAAACTAAGACTGAAGGGGACTTTTATATGTTAAAGAAATAATGTGCTTTTTGTCTTCAGCTAGCCTTAAAAATAGAGCAAGACAACTCCTTTCTCTTTGTGGTTGCCCCTAGAAGTGGAACAGGGCAAACTGTTTTTCTCTGGTATAGGGTGGGGTAAACCCAAATTCCAAATTCCCCTTTGGCCAAAAAATGGATGCTGGTTCAAGTCAATGGAGGAGTGATATAGAGTCCTCCTCCTGGTGCCTCCAACACTCCTTTTTTTGAAGCTTCAGTACTTTTCCTCAATTATGTCCTTCTCTAATACCTCCACAGGGTAAAAAAAAATCAAATGGAGTTAGAGTATCATCTAGATAGTGTCCCCAGTCATATTCTTGGAGATATATAGGACTAAGAAAAAGACAAAGATAGCAGTTAGCATAGAAGTTAACTTTAGATGAGGTTGGGTACTCAGAAGGAGATGCTTTTAAGTCAAAGAGAATCCAGGGAACAGACAGGGTCCAACTCATATTCAGTTGTTTTAAGGAAATTGGGAGACCCAGAAGGGTATCCCTAGTGGTGAATGTAATTGTATCAGAATGAAATGAGGAAATGAATGAATGAATGAAAAAGCACATTAAGTTTTTACTATATGCTAAGTACTCTATCAAGCATTAGAAATACAAATAGAGATATTGAAACATTATCTACTTTCAAGTAACTAACACTCTAATTGGAGGAGATGATATATAAAACATATTTGAGCTATAAGTCCTAAGATTGTAATAATGATGGCAAGACCCAGGGGTCCTTAGATTACATAAGATGGTCAATTGGAAATGCTGGAGAACTATAGGGTATAGAGGAAGGACAGATGGTAAAGACTGCTGATCATCAATCTCAGCAAAAGTGATAGAGTTGTTGACTCTCATCTCTTCCAAAGAATGTGAGCAATAAAACTAAAAATGTTCAGTAAACTGAAATAAAGTGATAAAATCTGATTGTGAAGTATTTGTATAGATCTAGCAGAAAAGTTAGTAACAATTTCCAGGGATGTAGAGATATTGAAAAGGGATCTTTACAATTCACTGACACCATAGTGTGTTATCTGAGTGCACTTCAGGGAATGATTTATCAAAATGTTTTGAAGGGAAAAGAACGAAAGTCTTCCTGAACATGGTCCAATGTACAAATTACATATCACTCTCAGAGAAAGCACTTGCATATTCTCAATATAAAACTAATGAAGACCCTTTATCAACAGGTAAGAAAAGAAGAGGTTTCTGGGGGAGGCAATGATAGAAAGTAATACCAAGCTCAACTACCAGGAAGTAGGCTTTGGTGAGAATGGCCAAAGTCTACCCAGCTCTCTGGTAGGAAGAAAATTCATTTGGAAGAAAGGAAGGGTCCTGGTATGGAGGAAGGATATGAAGTAAGTCAGAACTCTACTTATCCACTAACTCATTTCATGGTTTCATTCTAAAAGCATATTATAAAATAAATTTGGAAAGGTTAAGTAATGACCTAATAGATGATTATAACATTGATTGATGGGAGTAAAACTGTACTACACATATTTGTCAACGTATGTCAATGTCAATGTTGAGGTGTTATTCTAAATTAAAGCTTTGGAGGCCATAAATCTAAGGGGAAAGTATTTAACCTGAATACAATTTGCTGAGTAGGTTAAGTAATGCTGAATGAACCACTTCAGGCATCAAAATGGGAACTTAAAAATTACTGTCATAAAGTCAGAGGTTTTCTGCAGGGGCACCTAAATGGTAAAATTGAAAAAGTTCTGGGCTTGGAGACAGGAAAACTTATCTTTGTAAGTACAAATCTAGCCTTGGATACTTACTAGCTATGTGACTCGGAGAAAACCATTAACATTGCTTTCCTCAGTTTCCTCATCTGTAAAATGATTTGGAGAAGGAAATGCCAAACCACTCCAGTATCTTTGCCAAGAAAACCCCAAATGGGATCACAAAGAGTTGAACATAACTGAAAATTGTTACTTGCTATGGTCAGGAAGAGATCATGGTCAATGAGAACTCATTTTTATAGCGGACAAGTACATTTGAGCACACTCAGAAAGATATGAGGGGTGGTTGCTGAGGCACATTTTTGGATTGGGGTTCAAAAATGTTATAAGTCATTCAATAAAGAAAAATTTATTAAGCATTTATTATGTACCCAGCCCTGTGCTAAGTAGTCGGGATATAGAGAAAGGTAAAAGTCCTTGTTCTCAAGAGTTAACTATCCACCTCCCAGACATATAATCATCATCCAGCTGATGAAATATAAGTTAGAATAGAAAGAGAAAATATGGCCTAAGGCTGGGTCTTGTGTCATACAATTAAATAAAGAACAAAAAAAGTTGGAAAGGAATGCACTTTAGTCTGGAGGATAGTGTAGTAGTCCTTTATAATACCATAATGAGCATTGACAGTCAAGGCAGAAGGAGATAAATAAATATCTTGCTTTCCTTTACTGTAAACCCAAATCCTATCATCAGATCCAAGAGTGCAGGGTTCTTCTCCCTTAATCTTAGTTGGGTGCAGTCACAGAAGACAAGAGGTTGAAGTTTCCAGTTTTATGAATGAGTGAATTCTTTGACAATGTAATATACACACCCACCTCTTTTGGCCTTGACAACAGCAGGTCTATGGAATTTTTCCATGGAACTTGATGTTGGCACAATGTTTTATGTGGACAATGACAGCAAGTTTCAGAGAATCAGGGCAGTACTTTTGATACCTTGGGTAAACAGACCTAATAGATTTTAATCTCCCACTATGACAATTTGGTGTATTCTTATCTATTAGGTGGAAGTCTGCTCAGCATAGGATAATGCTTCACCCTTTTTGTATCATGGAGATCTCTGGCAGTCTGGTTAAGGCTTTGGGCTTCTTTTAAGAATGTTTTAAAATGCATTCATCGGATTACAAAAGTAACAGATTACATTAAAATGCAGTTATTTTTTTAAATCCATGGACCCCTATGTTAAGAACCCTTAGCATAGAATTTGTCATGAGAATTTCATGGGTTTTAGGTTATATTTTTGTTCCACAGTGTTTTTGTGTTTTATAACCATAATAAAAGGAATATGAAGTTCCTTGAGACTGTTTGCACACAACATTTTGACAGATCATTGTTGTAGTGCAGTTGCTGTTATAGGTTTAGTGTTTTACATATATCCCTAAAAATATGACTTGTGACAGTCTAAAGGAAGTAGCAATCCAAATCTGGAATTGAATTCCTTCAGAAGATTTTTAGTGACCATGATGAAGTCTGTAGGAATACATGGACATACTTCCACCCCACTGACTATATGTCAATGACTACAGAACTTATTCATAAAAACATCTATTACAGGCCACTGAAATATATTTGTAAGTTGACAAAGGATTTCCATGGCAGTTTGATGGTATGGTGGATAAAATGCTGTACCTCAGGCAGGAAGAACTGACTTCAAAATTAACCTCAAAAACATATATTATTGAGACTGAGCAAGTTATTTAACTTTTGTTTACCTCAATTTTGTCTTCTGTAAAATAGAGATAATAACAGTTCTTACATCCCAGGGTGGTTGTGAAGATCAAATCAAATAATGTTTGCAAAGGACTTTTCAGATCTTAAAGGATTGTAGAAATACTAAATTATGATGAAGATGATGAGCTTGGGTGTAGCATGGGTGGTCTTTACCAAGTAGTCAAACAGAAAGGATGGGAGCTATAATATTAGTGTGCTAAGAAGCAAAATTTAGAATGAGCCAATCTTTTTGTACCATAGCAACCATTTTAATTATGCCCACATGAACTGACTACTCACAGAGGTTGCAAGAGGAGCATGATTTCAGGGAGGTGATGCCATGACATGCAAGTGAATTGGATTTAAGAGAGGGAGGGCTGTGTAAAATCATCAGCCTCACTCTCTCTTCCAGAGTCATTTGGGTCCAATGGCAAGATGTAGATCAGGATGACGGAAGATGGCCCTGGATGCAATGGGAGACCTTGACCTTTATTTCTCACTTGAACCACAGGCAAAAGAGTAGAAGAAACTAGCAAGTGGCAAGAAGCCTTCTGGGAAGCACCAGAGAGATTCATTGCATATTTAATAGCCTGCATGAAAATAGTCATCCTTTTCCTTTTTTTGTTATCTGATTTTGCAAGAGGGTCAGATAGGAAAAACAGATCATAAGGAGACTGATCTATTGATGTAAGGACATAACCAAAGGGAGAAATCTGTGAACTAGGAAAGTCCACCTTCTTGGCAGAATGGTTTCTGAAGTCTTTTCCTTCAGGATCTTCATCAGTCAGGGTTACTTGAACTTTGTATTTCAACACAGCTATAGCAAAAGTGCATAAAATAGCATATAATAACAATACATTAACATAGCAAACATTACTAATGTAAGTTGTTATGGAGAGCAAAGGACTCTTTATATCTTAGAATTCTACTTTATATGCATGTGGTGCCCTTATCATCATCATCATCATCTTTATCATCAAGAACAGGAAGTAAAGAAACTTTTTTATTTCCAGATATGACCAAAATCATGTACACCCAAGTCATATTTAGTTTTGGTATGAAAAGTTACCTTGGTCTTTGGCAAAATTCAGGCACAAGTAAATACAAAAAAAAGCCATTTGAACAGAGCCTGAATAAAGGAAGAAAAATGCTTCTACAAGATATTGAGGATGGATAGCCTATCCAGCAGCCAGCTCACCTTAAAAGTCCTTGAGTCATATTTTATTCACGTAAAGGATGAGGTCAAGGAACTATAGAGGAGCAACCTCTACAGAAGAGGATTCTTAAATTTAAGTAGGTCCTTGCATTTGTTTTTAAAAGAAACATTTTGATAATTTTTTTATGTATTTGGTTTCCTTTGTAATCCTATGTATTTTGTTTTGCACAGGTAAAAAACATTATGCTGATGAGTTCATAGGCTTAATGGGATTGCTCCTGTGATAGGCAAAAAAAATAGGAATTCCTGCTTTTGATAATTGCTAATAGTTATAATCAATAATTTTATAACTTTTAAGGTTATAAACTCTTAAGGTTTGCAAAGCAAATTACATCTATTATTTACATCTATTATTTACTTGGATATTCACAACAGTTTTGTAGGTAGATTCTCTTATTGTCCTTACTTCATGGATGAGGAAACTGAGGAAGGTTAAATTACTTTCCCAATTTCACACATTGTTTGAGAGAAAAATTAAATTCAAGATTTCCTGAGCTATATGACTAGCTCTCTTATTAGCTGATCCTGGATTGAATATAAGAATAAGTAACAACAATAAAAAGGCAGCTAGTTAGCAATCCCAGGAACTTATCAGATGCATAGCCCTGGACAAGTCACTTAATCCTGTTTGCCTCAGTTTTCTCATCTGTGAAATGGGAAGAAATAATATGGAAGAAGGATTGATGATGAACCTATCAGGGTGACAAGGACTAACAATAGAAAGTCCAAAAGTCCTCATGTCTACTCAACCTAGAGATGGAAGTACACTTAAGTTTTCTCGTCTAGAAAGAGTTTCATGATTACCAGAAGTTTGGTAACTGCAAAGAAGTTTTGCTGTAAATCTGTTTTAAATCATACTAGCTAATGCCATCCTTTTCATGACAGCATAAGGTAAAAGTTTTGTTCTTGTGGTCATTGTGTTTTTTCCTGAGACAATTGGGGTTGTGACATGACCAGGATCACACAGCTAGGAAGTGTTAAGTATCTGAGGCCAGATTAGAACTCAGGTCTTCCTGACTTCAGGGCTGGTGCTCTATCCACTGTGACACCTAATCCCCCTCCCCTTTTTAGCTTGCTTTACAATAAAGAAAGTCTAGCACAATTATTGATTTTGTGACATTGATCAAGTCACTTAGCCTCTTTCTACCTTGTTTTCCTCATCTGTAAAATGAGGGTATTGGATTGGTTAGCTACTAAAATTCCTTTCAGCTTTAAATCTATATTTGGTAGATTGGGTATATATAATATGTAATTGGGTATAATAATAATAGCATATTAATTGGAAGTAATTAGTTGGGTAGGTACAGAGTAAATGGCACAGTTATGTGATATAGTGGATAAAGCACTGAGATTAAAATGAAGAAGACACATATTCCTGAGTTCAAATCTGTCCTCAGACACTTACTAGCTGTGTAATCCTGGTCATATCACTTAACCCTGTTTGCCTCAGTTTCCTCATCTGTAAAATGAACTGCAGAAGGAAATGAAAAAGCACTTCATTAACTTTGCCAAGAAAAAACCCGAAATGGAATCATGAAGAATTGGACACTACCAAAAAATGAATGAGTATCACCAACAAAAGATGATAAATGTCCTCCTCAGCTTCCTTAGAGATAAGATATTATGGAAATAAGCATCAGGGAAGTTTCAGTATCTGTACCCAAATCTGCTAGAAGAATCCAAATTATCTTTTCCTTCTATTATAGAACATCAAGATAGACTTCCTAAGGGTTAGTATTAAAAGATATGACCCGGCTTCAATAATAAATTCCTTCACATAAAAGTGATGCAAGGTTATGGCTTTGCCAAAAACCATGATTTTGATCACACCTAGGCAGAAGTAGCTATGTATGCAATAAAAACCATCAGATTGCTATTAGGCAACTAAGGTTTACAGAATACAGAATAAAGTGAAATAGCAGTAGAGCCAGAAGCAGGATGAGAAGTAGGCTGCCATCAGATTCTTTCTCAGAGAATGCTTACAGAAAAGAGAATTCAGTGGCTTCAGGCTGAAGGAAGAATCTCCATTATCAATAAGACAGAGAATAGTTTTTTTTCCAGCAAAGAGGCTGCATAAAAATCAGTCTGGTCCATGCTGAGGATGGTATAATGATGTCATGATCCTTTATGCATATGGTGCAGAAGGGATGTAGTGAGTTGAACAATCTGGTATAGGAGGTGTTGCTTTGATCCCAGCTTCTTAAATTATGATTGCTACCTCATATGGAGACACAAAACTGAATGTGTAGATTATGAAATTATAATTTATCAGTAAATGTTTGATTTGTATACCTATTTATGTACTTATTTAGTTGGGGTCATGTAAAAATTTCTCATTTGAAAAGGGGTTCTTAGTGGAAAAACTTTAAGAAGCCTTGGTTTAGATTACAAAGTCAAATATATATCTATTGATCACTGAATTTACATCCTTCTGGAGGTTAGAAATGAAGGCTTGGGAATAATTTAGGAAAGTAGCCAATTTCTCTTTTATATTTTAAATTATGATTTTATTTTCTTGGTTTTAGATATTGACTCAGTTTTACATATAGAAGCTTCTACAAACCAATCAAAAAAGGTATCATGTTGAATTTTATCTACTTTAAACTCAAAAAATTAAAGAATTCACCACAAAAGTACTAATTTGTGAATGTTAAGTGTTCATTGCTCAGCAAAGTACTCAGTGAGGTCACCTCTCTTGTATCAATGCCAGTCATCCAAAAACTTTTAGGAAAGTAATGAACACATCTATAGTACTCAGGAGTTGTCTAAGTGGAACTGGAATTTGTTTAGACAGAGACATATTCATTATAAACATATGGGGATCTCAAGTAAAGACTCATTCAGGATACAGTAAGATTTAGTCAGCCAGATACTGTACCAGGTACTGTGTTTAGGTTAAGAATACAAAAGGAGTCAAAAATACTTCTCTACTCTCAAATAGTTCCCATCTAATTGAAGAAACAAAATCAGGCAAGTAAGCAATATGCAAATAACTAGCTATATATGATAAATACATGAAGTAGAAGGCATTACCAGTTTGGGGAAATTGAGAAGGCTAAAAGTGGAATGTGAGCTGATTATTGAAGAAAGTCAGAGAAACTAAAAGGTTGAGGTGAGGGGGCAGGCAGAACATCCCAAACTTCAGTTACAACCAGTAAAAGGCATGAAGATAAAAGATGGGTTGTCCTATTTAAGGAGCTGTAAGTATGCCAATGAGTCTGGATTATAAATTGTATGGAGGGTAGAAAAATGTAAGAAGCATAGAAAGGTGGTAAGGGGTTAGGTGATGAAGTTTTAAATACTCAGGGGGGATTTTTGATCCTGGATATCATCAAAAGCCACTGGAGCTCATTGAACAGGGATAACATGGTCAGACCTCATGTTGGCAACTGTGTGCACCAACTGTCTGCTTCTTCTTGTGTGAATTACTATCTTCTGAGAACTTGTTTAGCTTTGATAATCTCTCTGCAACTTCTGAACGTGCTCTCCTTCTCAGAGTCTACTTCTCTAATTCCTTAATGCTCCTTTCTTCTTACCAGGAATCTATTGTTCTAATAGGTAATAGATGTTTGGGAGCCCTTATAATCTTTCAATCACTTGGGTACAACAGAGATAATCTAGTTCAACTGTTTCATGTTACAGAAGAGGCTGGTAAAGGCTAATTGGCTTATCTAAAGATAGCAAGCAAGAAAACTAGGATTTAAACTCATGTATTAGAGTTGCTGATAGGTTCAGAAAGTGTGTCTTGTGCTGAGGGAGCAACTTCACATGAATATCTCCCACTGAGTCTGGGAATGTGGAGGTTCTCTTTAGCATGGTTTTAGATAATCTGTTTTTCTCAGGGGCATCTATCTAATTCATCACTCCAAATGAGATAATAGTTGTAAAGCATTTAGTGCAGTGTCTTTTATGTTATGGATAATAAATGCATATTTCTGCCTTCCTTCCCTCCTCTTTTCTTCTTTCTCTCTCCCTCCTTCTTTTCTTCCTTTTTCCCTCTCTTCTTCCCTTCTTTTCAACCTCTCTTCTCCCCTCCCTCCCTCCTTTCTTCCCTACCTTTCTCCTTTCCTCCTTCCCTTTTTCCCTCCCTTCCTCCCTTCTTATCTTCCTTCCCCCCTCTTTCCTCCCCTCTTTCTTTCCTTCTTTCTTTCCTCCCTTCCTTCCTTTTTTCCCTTCCTTTGTTCCTTCCTTCCTTCCTTCCTTAATCTATTTTATATCTTTCTCCTCAAACCAATTTTTTCTTTCTTTGAACCTAGAATTTGCCATGTGTGCACATGCATATACATGCATATACACATACACATGCACAAGGGTGCATATATGCACACATACATTCACTCTAAGCACTGCTGGAATACAATGTGGATATTGGTAATGAACATAGAAAACCACAACCACGGATGTTTCCAGAGACCATTATACTCAATTCAGCCAATTTGGTACAAATAATTGCATTTCCCCTAGCCTTGGTTTCATTTCCAACCCATTTTCCATTAGTTAGCATTGGAGCTTAGTACTAGGCCATCCCTAGGGAAGCCTGAGGGGAAAAACAATTGTTGGCTTGCCCGATTGCAGGGGTTTCTCCTTCATGTTGAAGCCTCTGGCTTAGTCCAAGTCCCAGTGGAACAGCTATTAACTGTAGGCATGTCAGTGATTCCAAATGAAGATGTCTGGACTAGAGTAGATATGTTTGGGAAGTAAATAAGAGTTTGCTCCTCAGAACTTTAAACCACAGTGGTTAAGAAATCAGAGGTGATTTCCCTAGGCATAGCCAGCATTTGCAGAATTTTACTCAATACAGGTGTGCTTCAATATACACAATGTGTATCACTGAAGTTGACTCAAAAGTGGGAGAAAATTTGGAACAGATAATGTGATAATATTTAGGATCACTATTGATAAGTGTGTGAATTTGCAATTTGGATAAAGCCACTGGAAATCCATTGCCAAAGTATAAGTTTGCATGCAAGCATATAGATTGATTATTTCTTTTTTTTTTCAATTTTGTATTATGAACTTAACAATTATGAATAATTTAATATAAAAAGAGGAACAGAAAAAGATGATTGTATGTGAAATTATGAATCTCAAATACAGAAATCTAGGAGCATAATAATAATATCATTGCCAATACAACATTCGAAAGATTCTGATCAGTACAATGACTAACCAAGAATCACAGAGAAATGATGGACTCAAATGCATAATGAAACCTAAGTTTTTTTGACCCAGCCTTTCATATTTGTTATAAGGGCTTTGCTTTCTTTTTTATTCAATTGAGAAGGGAGAAAAATAAGAAAGAAAATGAATGCTTCTTAATTAGGAAAAAAAGAAAAGAAGTAAAAAGACCAAACTAAAAAAAAAATTAAAAATGTAGCTTGCACACATAGATTTATGGGCTAATAGGATCTAAAATATACCTATTATGTAACTATATGTACAATTCTATAACCCAATCCTATATGTCATATATCTTAGAACAAAGTAAAATTAATCAATTAAAATATATGTAATATATATGTAGAAATCATATATATGTATAAATATGTAATATGCATATACATGTATAGAGATACACTCCCAATTCCCACTTCCAATGGAAGTTTAGATCTCCTTGAAGATGACTGTTACGTATTTCTTCAAGGTTCTAGGGGTAATCCTAAATGATTTAATAATGTCTTTCTAAATTTATAGTTTTCAAGCCCCAGCTGGTATGTTTTCCCATATGATTATCCATTAATATGAATTAATAAGTCAGACAACTTTTAGAAAATGATATTTACTAAAACAGAATAATAAGAATAAGAATATTCTATTTTATACACTTCTCAAAGTCCCTTGAGTTCAGGAAAAATAGGGTAATTCACTTATCCTCATAGCAGATTGTCCTTTTCTAAACTTTGGTAGGTACTCATGAAATTCCCCTTAGAAATGATTTAACTTTTCTGTTCTATTCCTTGAATAATCTTAAAACTGTTTCCCCTTGGTGAATCTAGTTTATCTCTAAAATAAGCACAATGTCAATTGTTTCAGGGGTACTGCTAGAACTATGACACTAATCAGGAGTACAAAAATTCTACCAAATTCCAAAATTGATGATCATGTGACAATTTAATTGTTGACAATTTAATTCTTTTATTTTTTCCCATTAAGAAATAGATATTTTCTTTCTCACTTTCCTCCTTTTCTCTGGTCTACAAGGGAGGGAGGACACTGAGGTCAAAATCACAGCTTTTCCCCCCCTGCCCTCACCACTCCAAGAATTTTTTCCCCTTCAAAGGCTTATCTGGAGATTTCAAACACTAAACTAGCACATATTTTACTGTTTTAATCCAAAGCTTCTTAAATTAGGGGTTTGTGTCCTTATATGTGGTCAGGCAACTGAATGTGGGGGTTGCAAAATTATGACTTATTATCAGTAAATGTTTGATTTGTATTCCTATGTTATATACTTGTATGACCAGGGTTATGTAAATATATCTTGGGCTAAAAGGAGTAATGAGAGGAAAGTTTAAGAAGCCCTGAATTAATCCAAACTTCCTTGCTCGTTTTATACAAATTCAATAGGACATTACCAAATCTCTCCACCAAGCTTAACTGATTTCCTGTTATACCTAAGTGAAATGTCTTTGATTAATTGATCCAGCAGAGGTGTCCAAGGTTTGTTCACACTTCTGAAGATTGATTCAATGGAGATATATTCTCACCGTTTGAGGATAAGTGGGATGGGTCATTTGTTGATTTATTCAAGCTTCATACTCATATTTATATCTAGCCTATATACATATACATATCTCTCTCTCCATACACACACATATTACATATATATACATATATATGTAATATGTGTGTGTGTCCATGTGTATCTGTATACATACCTTGACCTGTAGAACTTACCATGATATTATGAATACCAGTCTGTTTTTCTGGGTCCACTTCTAGACTTCTTTTTGTTCTGTTTTTTATGTTTTAAAAAGTTGCCTTAAGGTTCTTTTATTTTTTTTATTACTCTCACAATCCAAACCCCCCCTCACAACTTTCCTCCCTCTTATAAAGACCTACTTGTAATAAATAAGCATGAACAAGCAAAAGTAAATTCACATACTAGCTACCATACTGCATCTGAAGACTATAGACTATTTACTAAGTGATGGGTGCATGTTTCCTTTTCAGTCAGTGATTGATCCTTGCATTAATAAGAGTTATTAAATCTTTTATAGTGATTTTTTTGCACTGCTGTATTATCTTTTGAAGTGTTTTCCTGATTCTGCTCATATCAGTTTGTTTCATTTTTTTCAAGTATTACAATGTTTCTTTAAATGTTTCTTTTATCATTTCTTATGAATTTATATTAATAAATAGCTAATTGACTATATCAGTAACCAAACTAACAAAAATAATAGTTATCTCAATAGATGCAGAAAAAAACATTTGATAAAATCCAACACCCATTCCTATTAAAAATACTAGATAGTATAGTAATAAATGGACTTTTCTTTAAAATGATCAGTAGTATCTGTTTAAAACTACCAGCAAGAATCATATGTAATGGGGGACAAACTAGAACCATTCCCAATAAGATCAGGGGTGAAACAAGTTTGCTCACTATCACCATTACTATCCAATGTTGTATTTGAAATGTTGGCTTTGGCAATAAGAGAATAAAAAAAGATTAAAGGAATTAGAGAATGTAATAAAGAAACCAAATTATCACTCTTTGCAGATGATATGATGGTATACTTAGAGAATCCTAGAGATTCAACTAAAAAACTATTAGAAAAAATCCACAACTTTAGTAAAGTTGCAGGATACAAAATTAACCTACAGAAATCAGCGTTTTATATATTACCAACAAAGACCAGCAGCAAGAGATACAAAGAGAAATTCCTTTTACAATAACTTGATAATATAAAATATTTGGGAGTCTACCTCCAAGGGAAAGTCAGGAACTATATGAACACAACTACAACACATTCTACACAGATAAAGTCAAATTTAAACAATTAGAAAAATATCAAATGCTCATGGGTAGGCCAAATGAATAAAATAAAAATGACAACACTACCTAAATTAACCTACTTATTTAGTGCCATACCAATCAAACTGCCAAGAAATTATTTTATAGAACTAGAAAAAAATAACAACACAGTTTATCTAGAAGAACAAAAGGTCAAGAATTTCAAGGGAATTAATGAAAACAATGTCAATAAAATATATAAATATATATTTATATTTTATATAAATATAAAGCAGCAGTCATCAAAACCATTTGGTACTGGCTAAGAAATAGAGTAGTTGATCAATGGAATATGTTAAGATCACAGGACAAATAGTCAATAACTATAGCAATCTAGTGTTTGACAAACCCAAAGACCCCAGCTTTTGGGATAAGAACTCACTATTTGACAAAAACTACTGGGAAAATTGGAAACCAATATGGTAGAAACTAGGCATTGACCCACACCTAAAACCATATACCAAGATAAAGTTGAAATGGGTCCATGATTTAAACACAGTGATATTATAAGCAAATTAAAAGAACATAAGATAGTTTACCTCTCAGATCTATGGAGAAGGAAGGAATTTGTGACCAAAGAAGAACTGGAACTCATTACTGAACACCAAATAGGTAATTTTGGTTATATTAAGTTAAAAAGTTTTTATGCCAACAAAACTAATACAGACAACATTAAAAGGGAAGCAATAAATTGGGAAAACATTTTTTTTAATTTAAGGGTTCTGATAAAGGCATCATTTCTAAAATATATAGAGAATTACCTCAAATTTATAAGAATTCAAGCCATTTTCCAAATGATAAATGGTCAAAGGATAGGAACAGACAATTTTCAGTTGAAGAAATTAAAATCATTTCTAGTCATATGAAAAGGTGCTCCAAATCACTATTGATCAGAGAAATGCAAATTAAGACAACTCTGAGATACCATTACATATCTCTGATGGGCTAAGATGACAGGAAAAGATAATGATGAATGTTGGTGGGGATGTGAGAACACTGGGACACTAATACATTATTGGTGTAATTGTGATCTAGCCATTCTAGAGAGCAATTTGGAACTATGCTCAAAAAGTTGTCAAACTGTGCATACCCTTTGATCCAGCAATGTTTCTGCTGGGTTTATATCCCAAAGAGATCTTAAAAGAGGGAAAGGGAGCGACATGTGCAAAAATGTTTGTGGCAGCCCTTTTTTGTAGGAGTAAGAAACTGGAAACTAAGTGAATGCCCACCAGTTGGAGAATGGCTGAATAAGTTGTAATATATGAATGTTATGGAATATTACTGTTCTATAAGAAACAATCAGCAGGATGATTTTAGAGAGGATTGGGGAGACTTACATGAATTGATGCTAAGTGAAATGAGCAGAACTAGGAGATCATTGAAGACATCAACAACAAGATTATATGTTGATCAATTGTGATGGACATGGCTCTTTCCAACAATGAAATGTTTCAGATCAGTTCCAATAATCTTGTGATGAAGAGAGCTATCTACACCCAGAGAGTGGACTATGGGAACTGAGTGTAGACCACAACATAGCATTTTCACTCTTTTTTATTGTTTGCTTGCATTTTGTTTTCTTTCTCAATATTTTTTTCTCCTTCTTGATCTGATTTTGTTCTTGTGCAGCAAGATAACTGTACAAATTTGTATACATATATAGAATTTAACATATACCTTAACACATTTAACATGTATTGGATTACCGGTCATCTAGGGGAGACAGTGGGGGGAAAGAGGAAAATTTGTAACACAAGGTTTTGCAAGGGTCAATGTTGAAAAATTATCCATGCATATGTTTTGTAAATAAAAAGGTTTAATAAAAATAATGTAATATGTAAGAAAAAAATGACAATGCTAGCATTTATCTAATATCTAATATTTAAAGTTTGCAAAATGCTTCATTTATATTATCTCATTTGATCCTTACAACAACCTTACCAGGTAGGGCTATTATTATCCACATATTGCACATTAGGAACCTGAGGCAAACAGGTTCAGGTACTTATTCACCCAGACTGAGATTAAATATTAATTCAGACTTCCTGACTACCATCTTAGTACTCATCCACTGTCATCTGTCTACCTTTGATGCATAAAGGTATCCCTGAATTCATGTATATATTTATGTTTATCTATATGCGTGTGTTATTTTCCTTCACTTGTTTTTTTTTTTTTAATCAGTATGCATCAGTGACATGGGAATAAAAAATAAATACTCTCATGCTGAAAATCATTCTGGAATTTGGGCTGAATGTTATCTTGTGGTTTTTGCTTTTGTTTTGTTTTTAATATTCATTGACATTTTCTTCTTCTTTCCAGATACCCATCTTTGAAACATTTTTCTCATATATTTATTATTACTTCTTTCTTAATCTAGACATTTCCCTATACAATTTCTCTATTTTTGTGACTCACATTTTGTTCTTTTTTTTAACATTTTTTTCTTTTAAAAAAAGTTTTAAAATTTATTTTAAACTTAAGTACAAAATGAGAAAAGAGGGGAAACACCATGTACATAGCAGAATATAAAAGAGGATTCAAGATAAGATAATATATTTCCTAGGAAACCTATATAATAAATACTACATATTGTTTTCAAAACTTTCCAGCTTTTCTTTACTTCCTTATAGGTTTTCTTTTGTTCTTTTGTTTTCCACCCTCTTCCTCCCAATAAAGAAGGCTACAGTTAAAAGGGGAAATACGCACAGTCACACATACACACATATGCATATATATGTATATACACACAATGCACATATACATGTATACACATATACATAGATATCTATAAAATATATATATATATGCATATATATCCTAACTTATATATGTAATACTATGCTTTTTTCCCACTTGTCATTTTTTTCTCTGACGGTAGAGAGTATTATCTTCCATAAATCCAAATTCCTCCATGTTTTTCTAAATAAACCAACTCATCATTTACCATACTAAAGCAATATTCCAACCCAATTACATTCTGAGAGACTATGAAAGTTTTTTATTTCCCAATTTTCTGCATTCCTTCTATTCTTGGCTACATGGATTTTTTATTCTAGAAAATCTGAATTTTACATAATTAAAATTATCCATTTATACTTTAACACTATCTTATCTTATAATATGATTTGAGAACTGATACTACTGATCTGTTTCCTTTATATCTTTTTTTTCCATTTCTTTGAAGTTCCTGATATTTTATTCTTCTAAATAAACTTAGTTATTATTTTTTCTAACTAAGTAAAATGATTTTGAATACTTTAATGGAGATGGCTTTATATAAATCAATTAGTTAGATAAAACTAATCTAAAAACTATCATTTTAAAAAATTATGTTGGCCCTCTTTGGAGAGTAATTTGCAATTATCCCCAAAGGGCTATCAAACTGTGCATACTCTTTAATCCAGCAGTGTCTCTACTGGGTCTGTATCTCAAAGAGATCATAAAAAGGAAAAGGACCCACATGTGCAAAAAGTTTGTAGCAGTTCTTTTGGTAATGGCCAGAAACTAGAAACTGAGTGAATACTTATCAGTTGGGGAATGGATGAATAAGTTATGGCATATTAATATAATGGAATATTATCGTTCTGTAAGAATTGATCAGCAGGTTGATTTCTGAAAGGCCTAAAGAGACTTGCATGAATTGAGGTTGAGTGAAGTAAGTAGAACCAAGAAAACGTTGTATACAGCAATAACAAGATAATGTGATGATCATCTGTGATGGACTTGACTCTATTCAACACTGAGGTAATCAGGCCAATTCCAAGAAACTTGTGATGGAGAGAGCCATCTGCATCCAGAAAGAGTCCTATAAGCACTGGATTTTAGATCACAACATAATATTTTCATTTTTTTGTTGCTATTGTTTGCTTGCTTTTTTTCTTTCTAATTTTTATCTGATTTTCCTTGTGCATATTGATAAATGTGGAAATATGTTTAGAAGAATGATGTGGAAGATGGAAGAGTGCAGACATGATTCTGTAACCTCCTCTGATCTTCTCTCAGACCAACAGCAGATTAAGCCTCTAGAGTGAAAGCTCCCCCAAATACTTGGAGTACAACACATTTACAGCAAAAGTTACCTTGAAAGAACTTTGGAGCAGGTCTGTTTCAAACGGGCAGGGAATTGGGCAGTTTGCTGCACTCAGGCAGCAGAGCACAGCCAGGGTAGCCGACTAGGGATGGGACAGAGCGTGGCGGATTCTAAGGACTTGGGAAGTTCCTGGGAGATGGTTGGGCCACTTTGCTCTGCTTGCGGGCAGGTGCTTTGGCAGATCTGCCTTTGGTAAAGGGTGGATTGAGAACCACTGCAAATGCTGCTGGTGCAAACTTGGGAAGCCCAGCATGTGAAGTCAATCAGCCGAACTGCCCACAAATTGAAGCAGCTGCCATTCCTCTGTTTTAAATAGACCCCAAGCTCTAAAAAGTGAGTAAGAAACAGAAAAGATCTCTCACCATAAATAGCTTTTATGGATAGAAAGAAGGGCAGACCTCAGATCCTGAGGTTCCTAAAGGGAAAGCAACTCCAGAGGAAGCCACAAAGGCAGACATGAGCTGGTTCCATATTTCACAAGGCTTTCCTGGAAGATTGCTTAAAGAATCTCAAAAGAGAGTTAGAAGAAAAATGGGGAAATGAAATGAAATCATTTCAAGAATGATATAATGCCCTTCAAAAAAGATATGAAAAAGACACCAATTCACTAAAAAACAAAATTGGTGAAATGGAAAAAGACAAAAACACACTGAAAAACAAAATTGGTGAAATGGAAAAAGACTGCAATGAAGAAAAAAATTCAATTGGCCAGTTAAAAAAGGAGCTAAAAAGGTAACTGAAGAAAATAATACTTTAAAAATTAGAATTGAACAAATGGAAATGAATGACTCAATAAGACTTTAAGAATCAGTCAAACAAAAACAAAAAAATGAAAAAAAAATAGAAGAAAATATGAAATATCTTCTAGGAAAAACAACTGACTTGGAAAACAGATCTAGGAGAGACAATCTAAGGATTATTGGACTCCCTGAAAGCCATGATGAAAAAATGAACCTAGATGCTATCTTCCAGGAAATCATGAAAGAGAATTGCTCTGTTGTTTTATAATCAGAAGGCAAAGTTGGCATTGAAAGAATTCACCGATCACCTCCTGAAAGAGACCCCAAAATTAAAACTCCAAGGAATATTGTGGCTAAATTTCAGGACGATTGCAGCAAGAAAAATATATTGCAAGCAGCTAGAAAGAAACAATTCAAATACCAAGGAATTGTAATTAGAATCACACAAGATCTGTCAGCTTCCACATGAAAGAATCAAAGGGCCTGGAATCAGATATTCCAAAAGGCAAAGGAACTTGGATTACAGCCAAGAATAAGTCATCCAGCTAGAATGAGCATTATCTTCCAGGGAAGAAGATGGTTATTCAATTATACAAAAGAATTTCACCTATTTCTAATGAAAAGACCAGATCTGAACAAAAAAATGAACCTCCAAACACAGAACTCAAGAAAAGCATAAAAAGGTAAAAAGGAAAGAACTCTTGATAACTATATTTATATTATGGGTATACTTAAAGAGTGGGAGTATAATTCAATTTTACTTTGATAAAATGAAAAGGAAACTAGAAATGGAAGGGCTATCGTACTGGAAAAAGAGGGGAAAGGAGTTAAAATAAAGTTTTAAAAAGGAGATAAAAATAAGGTAAAATCTCATGAAGAGGCAAAGAAAATCTAATATAATTAAGGAAAAGAAGGGAGGGTGATGAGTATTGTGTGAATCTTACTATCAGATTGGGGTCTAAAAGAGTATATCAGACACATTTGGTTTCACAGAAAAACCTGTCCCTCCTTATAGGGAAGTAGGAGGGAAAGGAGGAAAAGAAAGGGATAGACTAATAGAAGGAAAAATAGAAGAATCAAGGGAAAGGAGTAAAAAAGAGAGAGGGGTTTTAAAGGGGGGAGGACTGTTAGAGGGAGGTGGTCATCAAAAACAAAATACTATGGAAGGGGAAAGGGAGAAAGGAGAAAGGAAAGAGAACACTATAACTTTCGGTAAATAAGATGGCAGGAAATACAGATCTATTTATTTTAACTGTGAGTGTGAATGGGATGAACTCTCCTATAAAACGGAAGTGGATAGCAGACTGGATTAGAAGCCAGAATCATACAATACGTTGTTTACAAGAAACACATCTAAAACAGAGATACATACAGAGTAAAGGTAAAGGGCTGGAGCAAAGTCTATTATGCTTCAGGTGAACAACAAAAAAAAAGCAGGGGTAGCAATCCTTATTTCAGATCAAGTAAAAGCAAAAATAGATCTAATTAAAAGAGATAAGGAAGGAAACTGTGTTTTACTAAGGGGTACCACAGATAATGAAGCGGTATCAATACTAAACATATATGCACCAAGTGGTATAGCATACAAATTCCTAGAGAAGAAATGAAGAGAGATGCAAAAAGAAATAGCAAAACTATACCAGTGGGGGATCTCAATCTTGCTCTCTTAGAATTAGATAATTCAAACCACAAAATAAATAAGAAAGAAGTTAGGGAGGTAAACAAAATGTTAGAAAAGTTAAGTATGATAGATCTTTGGAGAAAATTGAATGGAGAAAGAAGGGAGTTTACTTTTTTCTCTGGGGTTCATAGAACTTATATAAAAATTGACCCTGTGTTAGGGCATAAAAACCTCAAAATCAAATGCAGAAAGGCATAAATAGTAAATGCATCCTTTTCAGACCATAATGCAATAAAAATCACATACAAGGCCTGGAGAAAATAGACAAAAAGTTGATTGGAAATTAAATAATCTAATCCTGAAGAATGAATGGGTGAAAGAGCAAATCATAGACACAATAAATAATTTCATTCAGGAGAATGACAATAATGAGACAACATACCAAAATTTGTGGGATATGGCCAAAGTGGTTATAAGGGGTAATTTTATATCTCTAAAGGCTTACTTGAATAAAATAGAGAATGAGAAGATGAATAAATTGGACTTACAATTTAAAAAGCTAGAAAAAGAGCAAATTAAAAACCTTCAATTAAATACCAAATTGGAAATTTTGAAAATAAAAGGGGAGATTACTAAAATTGAAAATAAGAAAACTATTGAATTAATAAATAAAACTAACAGTTGGTTTTATGAAAAAACCAACAAAATAGATATGCCTTTAGTTAATTTGATTAGAAAAAGAGAAGAGGAAAATAAAATTGTTAGTCTCAAAAATGATAAGGGAGAACTTTCCTTCAATTAAAAGGAAATTAGAGCAATAATTAGGAGTTACTTTGCCCAACTTTATGCAAATAAATTTGATAATCTAAATGAAATGCAGCAGTATCTACAAAAAATATAGACTTCCCAGGTTAACAGAAGAGGAAATAAATTATTTAAATAGCCCCATTTTAGAAAAAGAAATAGAACAAGCTATTAATCAACTCCCTAAGAAAAAAGCTCCAGGGCCAGATGGGTTTCCATGGGAATTCTACCAAACATTCAAAGAACAATTAATTCCAATACTATATAAACTAATTGAAAGAAGAGGGAAAGGTGGTGTACTATGAAATTCCTTCTATGATACAGATATGGTGCTGATAGCTAAACCAGGTAGGGTAAAAACAGAGAAAGAAAACTATTGACCAATTTCCCTAATGAATATTGATGCAAAAATTTTAAAAAAGATATTAGCAATGAGATTACAAAAAGTCATCTCCAGGATAATACAATATGACTAAGTAGGATTTATAACAAGAATGCAGGGCTGGTTCAATATTAGGAAAACTATCAGCATAATTGATTATATTAATAACCAAACTAACAAAAATCATATGATTATCTCAATAGATGCAGAAAAAGCATTTGATAAAATCCAACACCCATTCCTATTACAAACACTAGAGAGTATAGGAATAAATAGGCTTTTCCTTAAAATGATCAGTAGCATCTACTTAAAACCATCAGCTAGCATCATATGTAATGGGGACAAACTAGAACCATTCCCAATAAGATCAGGAGTGAAACAAGGCTGCCCACTGTCACCATTACTATTTAATATTGTATTAGAAATGTAAACTTTGGCAATAAGAGAATAAAAGAGATTAAAGGAATTAGAGTATGTAATGAGGAAATCAAATTATCACTCTTTGCAGATGACATAATGGTATACTTAGAGAACCCTAGAGAGTCAACTAAAGAACTACTAGAAACAATTCACAACTTTAGCAAAGTTACAGGATACAAAATTAATCCACAAAAATCAGCAGCATTTTTATTCAGCAGCAAGAGATAAAAAAAAGAAATTCCATTCAAAATAACTGTTGATAGAAGAATGGCATGTGTTTAACCTATATTGGATTATTTGCTGTCTAGGGGAAGAGTGGGGGCAAAGAAGGGAGAAAAATTTGGGAAACAAGATTTTTAAAAATGAATGTTGAAAGCTATCTTTGCATGTATTTTGAAAGTAAAAAGCTATTATAAAAATTATATTGGCTTTGTATACCCATGAATAATAAATATACTTCAATTATTTGGATCTGACTTTATTTCTGTTAAAAAGTGTTTTATATTTATATTTGTACAGTTCCTGGGTCTGTTTTGGCAGATAAACTCTTGGGTATTTTACATTGTCTTGTTATTTTAAATGATTTAAAGCAATTTTTAATAATATGGATATCATATAATATAGTTTTCCTATTTTTCTCTTTTATTCAAATCTATCTTAGCTTTGGTTTTGTCTGAAATCATAAATACTATCCCTGAATGTATGTGTGCATTTTGTGTGTGTATGTATGTATGTATATATATATACACATGTATATATGTGTACACAAATATACTCTCATATACACAAAATGCAGGGGTAATTTATATTATATATATTATATTATTATATATATTACATATATAATATTATATATATATATAAAACTCTACTACTGGCCTTTATTTTATGTTTATGTGTATGTCATTTTTATAGCATTTCCTTAAAACAACATATTGTTAAATTCATTTTTTTAATATGCTATCAATTTCCATTTTATGAATAAATCCATCCTATTCACATTCTTAATTATAATTACATGTATATTTTCCTCCTTACTATTTTTCCTCACTATCTTTCTCACTCTGTTCCTATCTGTTCTTAATCCTGTTTTATTTCTTCACATTACCTTGCCCTCCTATTTTTTAATCTACACAACCCTCCAAGAAGAATCCTTTCCCTATCTTTTCAATATAGTAGCTTCTAGGCCTTCTGTAATCCTTACTGAAGCTCCATCATATCTAAATTGTTGAGGTTTTTCTCTTGTTACTTCCAATATTTTCTCCTTAACCTGGGAATTTTGAAACTTGGCTATGATATTTCTATAAGTTTTCCTTCTGAGATCTCTTTCAGATGATGATAGATGGATTTTTTTACTTCTACTTTGCCTTCTTATTTTAGAACTTCAGGAAAATTTTCCTTGATTCTTGTAATAGTGTACCAAGACTCTTATCATAATTTTTAGGTAGTTCAATTATTCTTATATAATTTCTCCTTAATTTGTTCTCCACATCAGTTATTTTTCTGATGTTTCACATTCTCTTCTATATTTTTATTCTTTTATTATTGTTTATTTGTGTCATTAGCTTCCCTTTCTGCAATTTTACTTTTCAAGGTCTTATTTTCTTCCTTAAGTTTTTGATTTGATATTTTAAGTTGGCTGACTTTCTTTTCATAATTTCTTTGCTTTCTTGGCTTATTCTTTTTTTCTGAATTTTCTTCAGTCTCTCATTTGATTTTTAAAGTAATTTTAAAAAGTGTTTCTAAGAAATTTTTGGAGGATTTAGAGCCATTTGACAATTCTCATTGAAAAAAGAGTGGTGTACATGTGCAAAAATGTTTGTGGCAGCCCTTTTTGTAGTGGCAAGAAACTGGAAATTGAAAAGATGCCCATCAATTGGAGAATGGCTGAATAAATTATGGTATATGAATGTTATGGAATATTTTTGTTCTGTAAGAAATGACCAACAGGAGGATTTCAGAGAGGATTGGAGAGACTTGCATGAACTGATGCTGAGTGAAATCAGCAGAACCAGGAGAACATTATACACAGCAACAAGACTATACGATGATCAATTTTGGTGGACATGGTTCTCTTCAACAATGATGTGATTCAAACCAGTTGTGCTGCGATGAAGATAGTCATATACATCCAGAGAGAGGCCTGTGGGAACTGAGAGTGAACCACAACACAGCATTTTAACGCTTTCTGTGAATATTTCCATGCATTCTGTTTTCCTTCTTAGGTTGTTTTTTTTCTTCTTCTCTTTCTAGATCTGATGTTTCTTGTGCAGTAAGATAACTGTATAGATATGTATACATGTATTGTATTTGTCATATAATTTATCCTATTTAGCATGTATTAGATTACCTGTCATCTAGGGGTGGGGGGTGGGGGGAAGGAAAGGAATAGCTTGGGAAAAAAAAAAGTTTTTTTGCAAAGGTCAATGTTGAAAGGTCACTCATATGTTTTGCAAATAAAAAGCTTTATAAAAAAAAAAAAGAAAAAAGAGTGGTGTTTTTTGTTTGTTATTTTACCTCCATTATCTTGCTTTGAACATGAACCTTGATCTTTTCTATCCCCATAGTAGTCTTGGTTGATTTTTTTCCTCCTTTGCTTGCTCATTTTAATTTATTTGTTGTTTCATTTTATTTTTAGCAGCTATTAGTATGATCAAGTTCTAGTCCTGAGGTATAAAGAATAATACTCCAAGAATGTGCTTTTCTGAGGTTTGTTGTGGGGCTCAACTTTGGGCTCTCCCCTCCATTCTAAACCCCATGCCTTAGAACTAGATCATCTGCTTGCACTATCCCACATAGGATCTTTCTCCCTGCATTCCTTCTGGTGGTCACAGACTACAGTTGTTCTCTTCTCCCTGGAACTGAAACCACAAACTGCTCTCCTGGAGGTGCCCCCAGTCAGTGGGACACCCCTCTACTACTGTACTCACTAGGTGTGCAACAGTGACTTTTCCCTAGCAGTGGCAGCCTGGGACACGTGTGATCAGCACAGCCATATTTGTGTCCCTCCACAGTGGAAGGTCCTTCAATTTTTTCCTCCTCCAACATCAAACCCTAACATTGTCCATGGGATGAAAGCTTCAAAGGTTGAGGCTACCTCTCAACTCCAGTCACCCCCAGGGCTTGTTGTTAATTGATTCCCCAGAGTTGTCCTGACAGTATTTGCACTTCACTCAAATTGAACCTCTATCCCTGTTTTTTCCTAGGGTCTTCTTAGTTTGTTTTAGGAATAAAAACAAACTTAGCCTGACTTTTGTTTATTTTTGCTCCTCTACATTCCATCTGATACAATATTGCACCTTTTTTCTGTGCAGGAAATTTGCAGAACTGAAAGTTTTCTGACGAGCTCTGCAATCTTCCTTATAGGGAATTTTTCCTATAGGAATTTATTTCCCTATAAAAATTGTCTATTGTTTCATAATATTTGAGTATAGCATATTTGTGACAGCCAATGATTCTTAATGCATTAAGGTATTTGTTTTTTACAAATTGCTCCTTATTTCTAAGTAGTACTAACTCAGTGACTATTGTTTAGAAAGCATTCATAGTGGCTCAAGGAGGACAATAAACTTGAGAAAATGTGCTGATTTATCAATGGGGAAAGTAAACCTAATAAGAGGGATGTGATGCTTTGGGGACTCTTTGTAGAGAGATGGCCTAGAACATAACAAAGGAACAGTCCTGAAGGGTCAGTTGAGGACAGCACAGTTTATAGGATTAAAACATGAAGGACGAATACTTTACAAGTGTTACTAGCAGACAAAGGTAAAGTTTTGGTTACCTAATATTTGTTATAACTTTGACATTAGAATATAGAATTTTAAGACTTTTCCATCTTTCCATCTTTCTGAGACTATATATGTTGATAAAATACTTATTAAATATCTATGAATAAAAGGCAATGCATTCCCCACTAGAGATGTAAATGCAAAACCCATTATCTATATGTAGTAGAGTTTATTAGACACATAGAAAGATAACTTTAGTACTAGTTTAAAAAGATAAGTATTATTGCCGTGTAGTCATTTCAGTCATGCTCAAGTCTTCATTGCTCCATTTGGGACTTTCTTAGCAAAAATATTAGAGTGGTTTTCCATTTTCTTCTCCAGCTCCTTTTTACAGATGAGGAGTGAGACAAAGAGATTTAAATGACTTGCCCAGGATCTTACAGCTAGTGAGTATCTAAGGCCAGATTTGAACTCAGGAAGATGACTTTTTGACTCTAGGCCCAGCACTCTAACCATTGTACCAGCCAAGAAAGGTCTTAAAGGATTCTAAGAAGGACAGATAAATTCTGGTATTTAGAAGTGGAGAAATGGGGCTGATGAGAATTCAACAAAGATTTCATGGATAAAAGACCCCAGCTTTTGGGATAAGTGCTCACTATTCGACAAAAACTGCTGGGAAAATTGGAAACTACTATGGAAGAAATTAGGGCTTGACCCACACCTAATGCCACATACCAAGATAAGATCTAAATGGGTTCATGATTTAGATATAAAGAGTGATATTATAAGCAATTAGAGGAACATAGGATAGTTTACCTCTCAGACCTGTGGAGAAGGAAGGAATTTGTGACCAAAGGGGAATTGGAATTCTTAACTGAACACCAGATAGATAATTTTGATTATATTAAGTTAAAAGGTTTTTTGTACAAACAAAACTAATGCAGAAAAGATTAGAAGGGAAGCAATAAATTTGGAAATCATCTTTACATTTAAGGGTTCTGATAGGGGCCTCATTTCTAAAATATATAGAGAATTGTCTCATATTTATAAGAATTGAAGCCACTCTCCAATCAATAAATGGTCAAAAGATAGGAACAGACAATTTTCAGTTGAATAAATTGAAACCATTTCTAGTCACATGAAAAGGTGCTCCAAATCACTATTGATCAGAGAAATGCAAATTAAGACAACTCTGAGATACCACTACACACCTGTTAGATTGGCTAAGATGACAGGAAAAGATAATGAGGAATGTTGGAGGGGATGTGGGAAAATTGGGACACTGATACATTGTTGGTGGAACTGTGAATAGATCCAACCATTATGGAGAGCAATTTGGAACTATGCTCAAAAAGCTATCAAACTGTGCATACCCTTTGACCCAGCAGTGTTTCTACTGGGCCTATATCCCAAAGAGATCTTAGAAGAGGGAAAGGGACCCACATGTGCAAGAATGTTTGTGGCAGCCCTTTTTGTAATGGCTAGAAACTGGAAACTGAGTGGATGTCCATCAAGTGGAGAATGGTTGAATAAATTATGGTATATGAATGTTATAGAATATTATTGTTCTGTAAGAAAAAACCAAGATGATTTTAGAGAGGCCTGGAGAGACTTGCATGAACTGATGCTGAGTGAAATGAGCAGAACCAGGAGATCATTGTACACAGTAACAATAAGACTATATGATGATCAATTCTGAAGGACATGGTTCTCTTCAATAATGAGATGTTTCAAACCAGTTCCAGTTGTTCAATAATGAAGACAGCTATATAAACTCAGGGACAGGACTATGGGATTTGAGTCTGTACCACAACATAGCATTTTTACACTCTCTGTTGATGTTTGCTTACTTTATGCTTTCCTTCTCAGGTTTTTTTTTTCCTGAACAGCAAGATAACTGTATAAATGTATATACAGATATTCGATCTGTCAAATATTTTAACATAATTAACATGTATTAGACTTCCTGCCATCTAGGGAAGGGGGTGGGGGGGTAGAAGGGAAAAATTTGTAACAGAAAGCTTTGCAAGAGTCAATGTTGAAAAATTACCTATACATATGTTTTGCACATAAAAAGCTTTAATAAAAAAAGAAAGATTTGATGGATAAAGTTGTATCTTAGCTGCTTCTTCACAGAAAATAAACATTTAAATATTCACTGAGGAATCTAAAATCATAAATTGTGAACAGAATTACCTTTCCTCTAAGTAAACTTCTACTCATCATCATTATAAAAGTATAATTTTGCCTTTTGATATCATTAAAAATTCAAACTCTTCCCAATAATTTGACCTCTTGGTTTTGAAATGCTTAATGATAAGGAACTAACTGAACTATCAATGCGGTAGTAAACTTAGCAATTAAGGAAAAATTGGACCATTTCTCTAGGTTGTATGGATTCTTCATTGAAAGTAAAAACTCAAAGACTGAATGATTTCATAGAGAGGATGAAATAATGAAGTACTAGAGAGGATAATCTAATACTATATCCAAAAGTAATTCAACCTGGTCATGCAAGTCTTTCTGAATTGTGTACCTAATAAGTCCCTGAGACTCAGGCATCAGTAAAGTTCATACCTTTTTAGGAAAAATTATTAAAATTTTTGCTCCCATTTTCAGGAATAATTATTAATATTTCTGCTCCATTTTGGCAAATCCATAGCTGCAAGACTTTTTGGCTAAGCTCTTGTGACTTGACATTATTGAAACATTTTTTCTATCTTTGGGATGTGCTACTGTGTATAAGTTTAGAGTAACTGAACCTAAGAAAAAGTCATATTTTATGTATTCTGTAGAAGGTATAATGCTGTGAAAGATTTTGAAGAGATGAAATCAGACTGGTATCTTTCAGTAAGAAATACAGTGATAAAATATACAAGTTTCAGAAGCTTGAGGGACCTGGATATTTATTACTGACTTGTTTTTCCTGTGCTCTAATGAGAAATACATGTACACTGGCTGTGGAATAGTCTAACTTGATAATAAACAGTTGGTGATATAAAAAAAAGAAAAAAAAAAGAAAGAAGTCACTGAAGTATGAGATCTCTCTTCTTGAATCAATTTCAATTTATCGAGGACATAAATTGATCTCCTCTTTGAAATAGGACACCAAATACTGAAAGTCAGGGATGTGATGATAAAGATATTGTTTTACCAACTGCCTTGGGATTGTATAAAATGCAATTTCTTAGAATGTGGTTTGCAGCCCCATATGTGGTTCTACACTTGAAGACAGAGATTGTGAAATTATGATTTATTATCAGCAAATGTTTGATTTGTATACCTATTTTATATACCTATATACCTGGGATCACAAAAATTTCTAAGGTAAAAAGAGATTGCTAGTGGAAAAAGTTTAAGAAATCCTAGTATAGAAAATGGAAAACCCAGTTCATATGGTACTAATGAACCCAATCCCAGGCCTTCTTTGCAGTAAAATGAATACCTTGATCAGAGGTAATATTATAAGAGGGCTCATAAAGAAGATGGATGTGTTCTAAAAGTAACAAACTTAACTGGTACTGTAATCCTGTATGCTAAATATATATTTAACATATACAAATATTCAGAAACACAGAACCACAAGATACCATATACACTTATATTTCAATGGTGGCTGCTCAAACTGGAATGAAAATCATTATGTGAATCACCCTTATTTAAAAAGATTACATGGTACCACATCTGCTGCAACATAGTATCACACCTCTCCTCAAATTGAACCCAACTTTAATTGTTCTTATGAGTTGTGTGTCTTGTGAAAACATAAAGCTAGTTATTCATTTTGAGAGTATATGTAATGTCTATGATCGCCAAGTATGTTCTGATAAATGTTTAAAAACCAGCTGGCCCTGCACGCCTGCTATGCGTGCATGCCTGATACAATTTTAAGTTTAATCTGCATTTTTAAATGCAAATAGAAATAACTCTGGAGTTTCACCCAAGATCCAGCAAATTGATGAAGGTGACAAAAGAGGAGAAACTAAATTTAGAGGGATTATGAAAAGATTAATGCATTAATTAATTAATACAAATGCATTGTTGGTTGAATTATGAATTAAGACAACCATTCTGAAAAGCAATTTGCAATGCCCATAAACAAAGTTAGTTAAAGTCTCCATTGTTGTTGTTCATTTGTTTTTCAGTCTTATTCAAATCTTCATGATTTTCTTAGTAAAGATATTGGAATAGTTTGTCATTTCCTTCTCCACTTCATTTTACAGATGGGGATACTGAGGCAAACAGGGTTAAGTGACCTAATTAGAGTGACACAGCCAGTAAGTGTCTGAAGCCAAATTTGAACTCAGAAAGATGAGTCTTCTTAATTTCAGGCCCAGTGTTCTCTCCATTGTGCAACCTACTTTACCTTAGAGAGCCCATTGTTCAATATTGAAATCATTGACCAAAGGAAAGGATCCAGATACCCTAAAATATCTTTTATGGGTGTGTGATAAAATACTATATAACTGATGGGGGAATAGCTAACTAAATTGTATTAAATTAATGTAATGGAAGATTATTTTGCTGTAAGAAATTTATTTATATTTATATCTATTTATCTATAGAATACAGAGAAACATGGAAAGATTTACTTACTTTAACTGATGCAGAATGAAATAAAGAGCCAAGAAAACAGTATACACACTGATAGCAATAATACACATAAATTTAGCAACCACAAGGCAATGAAAAATTGTTCAGAGAATTCAGTTCTTAGCTAGGAGTATTTGTCTCACCCTCTTTTCCTCATACTAGATGATTAAATACAAAAATTTATACTATCTTAAAGATCTCAAACTCACAGTCCTTCAACTTCCTCATTTCACATAATCTACTCTTCTCCCTTACCTCAGCCACACACTAAGAGTGGCATACTATGGATCTTGCTCTCACCCACAAATATGCCACTTTTTCGTACATGAACTCTAAAATTTCTCTATCTGATAAAAATCTATTGTCATTCCACCTTTCCTCTACATTGCCACTTAAATCCCATTCTTTGTCCATACACTGAAGCCATTCTCTAAATGTTTCAATTCAATTATAGGTCATCATCCATGAATTAGCTGCATTCTCCATTATGAGCCTTTGCTGTACTAGTTCAACTCTACCCTGTTCCCCTGTTCTTTTAAGTCCCTTTGTCCCCTTGCCCCATTACTGATTTTTGCTCTTTTAAGTCTGAGCCTTGGATCACTTCCTCCATCTACTATCTTTGCACCTATACACATGCTATTGAACAAAACTGGAGAAAATGATAGAGCCATGCTGACTTAAGTTTCCTCCTGACCTCAATTGGGCCTTCACTGTTGCAAGAAAGACCTTTTTTACACACCCCTTTAATTAATTCACTATCCCAATCAATGCTGTGGCTCTTTGCCTTTTCATCCCTCCCCAAATCTCTTTTGGCTTCCCCTCCCCTTCCCTTCTCAAGTGTGAACCTTGTCTCAAATTTCACTGAAAAATATTGAGATCATTTTTAAGACCTTCCTCTTTTATCCTCCCCTCAGTTCATATTTTTCAGATGCTTTCTAGCACTCTCTTTCACTTCTCTGTCTCATGAAGAGGTAACCTTTCTCTTTACTAAAGTCATACTCTCTATTTTCACTTGAGCCCTTTCATCTTTTCTTCTCTAGTAGGTCACCCTATCATCCCTACTCTCTCACTTACCTTCAGTCTTTCTCTTTTAACTGACTACTTTGCTGCTGCCTACAAATAAAACTATTTCTCTCTTCCTAAAAAAAAATTCTCAATTGATCCACCCATCCCTACTAGCTATTGTCCCATATCTTTCTTCACTTTTATCACAAAACTCCTTGAAAATGCTTTCTCAAATAGGTGGCTTTACTTCATTTCCCCTCAATTTACATCTACAGTCTATTTTCCAACCTCATCATTTAACCAAAAAGACTTTCTCTAATGTTATGATTAATTGTCAAATCCAATGACAAAAAAATCCTCATTCTCTTTGACTTCCCCACAGCCTTTGATGCTATTGATCACTTTTTATCTTGATATTGTCTTCTCTCTAATTTTTTTCGGACACCATTACCTCCTAATTCTCCTCCTATACATTTAACCACTCCTCTTCCTCCTTTATTTGATCATACAGATCACACTCACTAACCATCAGTATTGCTACAGAGCTCTGACCTGGACCCTCCTCTATTTTTTCTGTAGTGTTATAACCCAGGCTGGTCTGAGCATGGCAGTTCTGGTTATGCTCTTTTCCTCTATCCATTTTTATCATATGCTCTTTTCAGTAACTCTTGCTACACTGCACCAAGAATGGACATCATGAAATGATCTGTGAATGGAAAATCACCCTCTTTCCTCCTCTCTCTGTCTCTCTCAGTCTCTCTCTCTCTGTGTCTCTCCATCTCTTTCTGTCTCTTTGTCTCTCTCATTTTCTCTGTGTATCTCTCTATGTCTCTGTATGTGCGACTGTCTTTGTTTTTCTCTGTTTCTTTGTGTGTCTCTTTGTCTCTGTCTCTGTTTCCCTGTGTCACTCTGTGTGTCTCTCTTTATGTCTCTGTCTCTCTGTCTCCGTGTGTATCTCTGTCTCTTTGTCTCTCTGTCTCTGTTTCTCTGTATGTCTCTCTGCATGTCTCTATCTCTGTGTCTGTTTCTGTCTCTGTATTTCTGTCTCTGTCTTCTGTATCTGCCTCCTTATCTCTCTCTGTGTCCCTCTGTTTCTGTCTGCCAGAACTGATTCTCACAAAAGTGGGAGATTGAGCCACAGTGCCCTTGAAGCCAGAAATCCTGGTAGGTGGTGTGGAGCTTATCATGGAAGCCTGGAGAATCCAGAATGTCTAGGACTCCAGCCTGAGGAGGATTTTGTACTTGGAATTGGAATAGTACTCTAGTAAATGAGCTAAGTTTTGAACCTAATTCTCTTCCCCTCTCAGAGACTGAGGTACTAGGGGAAAGAAAGGGAGAGAGGTGAAGATTGTGTCTCCTAGGAACTGTTGGAGGAGTAAATTTGTACATTTGTGATTCAACTTTCTGAAGTAAATATTCATATGTGAATGATACTCTGACATTACCTAATGAAACTGGAGTTCAGGGACTTATCCCCTATAACTGACAGAACAGGATTGGAGCCACTGGTAGAGAGCCTAGACTCCCCAAACTGCCTTTAGAGTACCAGAGAGTACTGAGGGTAGGGAAAAATCTAAGCTACTTGGCCTTTCAAGCAGTAGATACCAGAGAATCCTAGAAGAATGAGTAGTGATAGAGAAATGCAAAACACGTGGCCTTTGGGCATTAGGGATCCTGGTAGTCAGTGTTACACTATTTTACTTCATGTTCTCATTAGCTGCTGGTCATTCACTTATCATTGCTATACTTAGCATTCTAAAATCTACTTATTAAACTCTAACCTTTGTGCTGACCTCCAGTCTCTCATTTCCAACTACCTAGTGGATATCTTGAATTTTGAATTCATTATTCCCTCCTATTACAAATACTCCCATCTTCCTAGCTTCCCTATTATTGTTGAGAACATCATTATCTTCCCAGTCCCTAAGGCTCACATCCCTGACTCATCATCCCTGAATCTTCAATCTCACTCCCTAACCATATTCAATTCCTTTGTAATATCTCTAACATATACTCTTCTCTTTTTTTATACTTTTACCACCTTTTTCCAGCCTTCATCACCTCACTCCTAGGCTATTGCAGTAACCAACTGCTTCTTCTCCTTGCTTCTCCCCACTCTGTCCTATGTTCCATTCAGTTGCCAAAGTTATCTTCCTCAACTGTAAGTCTGACCACATCACTTCATAGTCAATACACTCAGAGGCTCCTATCACATCCAGAGCCATTCAAAAGCCCCTAATAACCTAGTCTCCCATTCCAGTCTTTTTTTTTATTCTTTGCCCATACTTTGTAATCAAGTGACCAGGGAATCTCTGGTTCCCTAGATGTTCCTTACATAAGACACTATCTCTCAACTCTGGATATTTTCACTGGCTCTGCCCTATACCTGAAATATCCTCCCTCTCATCTCTACTTCCTGGTTTCCCTGGGAGCCTTCAAATCCCAGCTAAAATCCCACCTTCTACATAAAGTATTGATTTAACCCTCCCTGCTTAATTCTAGTGTCTTCCCTTTGTTGATTATTTACAATATAATCTATATACAGCTTGTTTGTAAAAGTTGCTTGCATATTGTCTCTCCCATTAGACTGTGAGTCTTAGAGACTATCCATTGTCTTTTGCTTTTCTTAGTATCCTTAGTTCTTAGGCCTGGCATTTAATGGGCACTTAATAAATATTGACTGATTGATAGGCTGAAAATGAATTTTGCAAAATTACACTGGACGAGTTAGATCCAAATTAAAGATCTGAGAACACATTCCCCTATAGTCTCTCACTTCCTTGCAAGGAGTTCATGGATGTGGGATATTGCATATAATACTAGCTTTTAAAAAGTTTTGCTGAATGTTTTCCTTTTTTTCTTTTTAAAAACTATTTGTTGTAAGAGATAGATTTATTGGAGGACAAAGGGGTGAGATACAGGAAGAAATTTAGGAATATAAAACAGAGATAGACGTGCAACAGGACTGAGGAATGCACACACACACACACACACACACACACACACACACACACCTCCACAACTTTTGAAACCTCTCCAAAATGGAAATTATGTGCCAAAGATAAAATCACTTGTACTAGCTCCCTGGTCTAGCACATCCCAGAATCCCCCCAAAAAAGAGTGAAAAGAAATTATGAACTGATACTCACTGACACTGTTTGTTTAACATTTTCCACTACCTCATATGCTACTGTCAGTGAGACTACACTATAAGACTCAAGGAAAGGATACACAGGCTTTATTGTAAGTCCGCTCCCTCCTTTCAGGGTTATGGAAACCTAGGTATAAGATATGGAAGACTTCTCTAAGTCCAATAGCCCTGTAAAAGTCATTCAGAAACAAATGCCTGGAAGCCATAGAATACAGCCAGTACTTTATCAGTCCATTATAGTACCAGTACCCCAAAATCTCACAATTGTTGGCACCAGCGTGGACAATCCCATAGCAATAGTGAGGCAGCACTTTGAACTTCTAGTGCCAGCTCAGAAAACAGAAGGAGCAGGACAGGAGAAGACATTCTGCAGATCATGGTAAGAGATATCCAATGCTCCATTAAATTTGAAGTTCTACTCACCCAAAAGTTAAGTTGAGATCTAAGCTTGATAAGTTGTTAATTGTCCAGCATAGAAGATACTTTGAAACTCAGCTGCCAAGGAAACCACCTGTAGAGGGGAAATAGTAAAAAACTAACAAAGTAAAGGGGTGGAGAGAAGACAAAACAAAAACATTGGGAACCTCATGTCCCAGTTTTCTGATTATTGTATATATTGTGTATCACCCAACTCAAAATAGATAATTTTGGACAAATGGTATTAATATGACCTTGAGTCATAGGATCTGTAGCACCTACATATTAATAGCATGAAAGCAACTTTTTCTCAAAGATCATTTGATATGTAGTCTTTTCAGGGAGTTTACCCTGAAATTCCAGAACCCAATAGCCATTTTTCTCATTACCCATTTGTGCCTTCCAAAGACTTTACTCAGATGGAGCAAAAGGACCTTACCATGTTAGATCAGATGTTTGGATAAAATTTTACTTTTGGGGCAACTAGGTGATGCAGTGAATAGAGCATCAGCCCTGAAGTCAGGAAGACCTGAGTTCAATTCTGATCTCTGTCAGACATTTAACATTTTCTAGGCACAGTCACACAAAATGGTAATAGCTACTGCCTTAGAAAAAAAAAATGGCAAATGAGGAAATGACTTGATGGGATAAATCAGAATATTTGTCAGTTACAGAACTCAAAAATTGTAAGAATTTACAGATAATCAGCTCTCAAAAAATAGTTAAATCGATTAGAGGCCCCAGATTGCTTGATCTCAATTGCCTCAGCAAAAAAATAAATAAAATAAAATTTTACTTTTACTCCAATAAGCTGATCATCAATTATCGTCTTTTCCATCCTATGTATTAAAAGTCATGCCTAAAGTTCCTTACTGGAGACATTGCTATCACCCTCTGTAACATGGTGGTGTATCTCATGAGTTTCAGGAAACCTAAAAGTAAGTCCTGATACCAATGTTTGGGGTGGGGTTTGCAGATAGGATCTATTTAAAAATCTAGATGTAATTACAAGGAGAAGTCAGGGCCAATAGGGAACAGGTATAAATCCAATTCATCAACTCCATTTCTTTTTAAAAATGTTCCCCCTCCTTTGTTGATCTTCTTCTAGAAACTAGTCATAGGATAGGGGTTATTAATTTTTTGAGATGATGTCCTTTATCTGTGAAATTATGAGTTCTTTCTCAAAAAATGTATTTAAAGGGACAAAATAAAATACTTAAGATTATGAAGGAAACCAATTATATTTAAATTATTTTTAAACTTCAAAGACCCTAGATTAAGAATCTCTCTGACTTTAAGATAAGTAATCACTAGAGTCAAGTGAGAAGGACTCCTCACTTTATTCAAATGAAAAGGAATAAAGGGTAATCCCAATCTGGGGCCTCTAATTGATTTAACTATTTTTTGAGAGCTGATTATCTGTAAATTCTTACAATTTTTGAATTCTGTAACTGACAAATGTTCTGATTTATCCCATCAGGTCATTTCCTCATTTGCCACTTTTTTCTAAGGCAGTAGCTATTACCATTTTGTGTGACTGTGTGGATGTATGAATGTGCATGTGAGATGAAGTATATTTCCAGCCTGATGAAGTCAATAAGCTCCTTAAATGCATAAAACAAAATAAAAAGGATTGCAAAGGAAGCTAAACATATTAAATATAGCTACCAGAGTATTTTTTTTAATTCCCAAACCCCAGGTTGAGGATCTTTCTATGAAAGTACTATCAACTTGTTTAAATTTCTCTCCCATTGTCCCAAATTTCCTGATGTTATAAATTTGCCTATCTTCTAATTATCTTAGACTAGGAGATAATCCCCTGGAAGTAATTTAATCCTTAGGAGCAGTAATTGGATAAATTTAAGGCTCTTTTACTACCTGCCTCAGTTTTCTCATTTGTAAGATGGATGTAATAACAGTAGCATTGCTTCTTAAAATGCCATAGAGATGTGAGATCTTATTATTAAAACATTGTTGGAATCTCTGAATTCTACTAAACATTCCACTCTAAACTTTGACACATTCAGTCTTATTCCACTGACAAGCACTAAGCAGTTAACTGTGCATATCTCCAATTGGTGCTAATTTCCTGGGAATTTAGATTCATTCCACCAAATCAAGAAAATGATACCATGATCATAGCAGGTAAAACTGGGACATGATTTTCATGTGCAAATAAAAGCTATCCAACATTTGCAGTCTGAATCTGTTAGCAATTTTTTTTTCCACAAATGATTTTCATTTCCTTAAAAAAAAAAGTCCCTAAAGCAGCTTGGGAAAAAATAAGTCAAACCCTGTTGAAAGCTTTTCTTAACAGAACTAGGCATTTGATCATAAGCAAGATGTATTTATGGATCACTTTTTATATAGGGGAAAAAAGGAGCTAAGGATAAATGGAAGAAGCTAAAGGTCATCCGAAGGACAGTTTCCAGGTGAGGCAAAGATCTTGAGATCATGGTCTATGAGGATTGAGTGAAGGATCAGATTTAGAACTGGAAGGAAGCTTACTTACCATGAACTCCATCCCTTTCATCTTACAGATGGGGAAACTGAAGCCCAGAGAAGTGAAACAATTTGCTCAAGGTCACACAGTTAAAGATCTCATTTATCCCCATTGGGAAATGAAAAAAAGTAGAGAATTTAGGCTTCATATAAATGAAAATTTCTTAAAGATTAGAACTGCCTTTTTTTTTTTCCTTCCGGGGGTGGAGCCATGGTGGTGGAGATCAGACAGGAGTCTCTGTAACCTCCTCTAACCTCCCCTCAAACCAACAAAATATGAAGCCTCTAGACTGATTCTGAAGCAAAAAAATCCACAATATCCGGAGAACAACACGATTCTAGAAGAAGATACTCTGGAAGAACCTCAAAACAGGTCTGTTTTAATGGGGCAGGGGGTGGCCTACTGAACCCAGACTGCAGCACAGGGAGACCGGGGCAGGGAGCTGGAGCAGGGAGCTGGAACAGGAGTCAGAACAGGAGTGGGAGCGTTGTGCTTTTCACACACCTGGGAGTCTTCTGCGAGC
>JAJPUD010001575.1:1004-49353 GCA_023553655.1 Myrmecobius fasciatus
AAAAATGATGACATTAAGGAGTAAGAAAGGAATGTATTGGGAGAAAAGGAAAGAAAAAAATGTAATGAATGGTGCAAGTTATCTGCCACAAAAAAAGAGCAAGAAAAAGCTGGAAGGGAAGAGGGAAAGGAGAGGGAGAGTGAATGAACCTTACTCTCATCAGAATTGGCTCAAATAGAAAAATAACTTATATACTCAATAGGGATATAGAAATCTATCTTATCCTGAAGGAAAATAGGAGGATGGAATATGGAAAGCAGAGAGGGTGCATATTGTAAGAGGGAGTGATCATCAGGAAAACACTTTTGAAGCAGTCCAGGATGAAAGGAGAGAAAGAATAAGTGGAGGGAAATACAATTAGCAATAGTAATTGTAAAAACATTTTCAAAGCAAGTTTCTCTGATGTTATATTATTGTTTTCTGGAAAATGATGAGCAGGATGCTTTTAGGGGAAAAATACCTGGAAAGTTCTCTATGAACAAAGTGAAATACACTGTATACAAAATAATAGCAATGCTCTGGGATGACCAGCTGTAAAGCAATTTGTTATTTTCAGTAATCCATACTTATTCTGAAGGATTTATGAATCCTAACCAGATCCAGAGAAGGAACTGATCAAATCTCAGTACAGATTAAAGCATTCTCTATTTCTCTCTCTACCTCTCTTTTTATTTTTAATTTAGTTTTTCTTGAGGGTTTTTATCTTCATTAGGGTGAGAGATATGTTTTCTTTTACAACTTGACTTTTATGGAAAACTTTTGCAAAACTTCACAGGTGATTTCTTAATTATGGGTGAGAATAAGGAAGAGAATCTAGAACTCAAAAACCTTTTAAAAATATTTTTAAATGTTTTGAATGTAACTGAGGAAAAATATTAAATAAATAAATTCAAGAAATAAAAAAGTAAAATGAATAAAACAATAAAGTACATTTGGTAGTATTAAAAAAGTCATTTATGTGAATTGATTACCTTATTTAACTACTTCACACTTTATTAGAGCAGTTAGCACATGGGTTATATATTTTATCAATTACATTTGGTTAACTTTGTGGTAAATTATATTTGGTTGCAACCTTTTTGGGGGGTTTTTGTGTTTTGTGTTTTTTTTTTTGCTCTGTCTTCATGATTATCTACTCACTATGTCAAAATGAAATAGAAGAAACACTGTTAATAATGGTTGATTCCCTATAATTATGTGAAAACTATATTTCTTTCCCCCAAGAGATTTAAAATATATGCCTATTTTGCAATGTTTATTAGGCCAAACTCATCTACCTGACAAGATTTATAAGTAGGCTGATGAATGAATTCCTTGAGAAATATAAAATAACCTCATTTTCATCCTTTTTTTAAACTTAACAATATGCATTTGAAATCTGGCAGAAGCTTCTGTCAAATTGAACTATTGAACTTGGGGTGCTAAAAGTCCCTCCCCGGGCAAGAGATTTAAATCATTTTCAAAGTTAATTTCCTGCTCCCAGATGGAGAACAAATCCAATTGGGTTTACTTCATTCTTCTGATGAACAGGAAAATGTCAGTTGCATACTCAAAAGGGAGAGTTTCCAGGAGCAGGCAGTCTGCAGGCATACAGTATAGCAGACAAAGAAGGTGATTCTTAAATCTAATGGATGGGCATATTCTGAATCTGAATGCAGTTTAATCTAGTCAAGTCTCTAAGTCTTTCCTTCCAACCTATTTCTTTTCAGAGATTGTCCTGTTTACAAGTGGCAATAAACATGTGTATCTCCAAAATCATATTCATTTTAAAGGAAGAAAAGCCTTTTTCTAAATCACACAGGGAGTCTGAATAACATGCTCAAGCTTTCTCAAAGTGAAATGAGGTTGGGACCTTTCAAAGCACATTAGAACTTTGGGGTATTGGCAGGAACTTGCTCTATCTTGGCTCTAGCTTAAAAATAAGACAGGGCAAGTTAACATTTGAATTACCAAATAATAGAACTATGGGAAGAAAGAAATAACCAGGGTTCATGTTCTTCATTTAAGAGCCTTTGGGATCTATTTAAAGCTGTATTTCTATAGACCTGTTAGAAAGGATTCAAGTCAGTTGTCAGGTAGACATAGAGTTCTTACTTACATCTCTCAATTGCATTCTTTCTCGGTAATAAAAGTGTATCCAGTATAGTAACAGATATATCATTAGGGCTCCTTGGAGCAAGTTAACACAGGCTGGGCATTTCTTTTCTTTTAAACTACTACATGTAGCTTTCCTGTTGAAGAAAAGCAAAATAGTATGCTAAACTCTGAAATGTCAGCTATTTTTTCAAATAACCACTTCCCCGTTATCTTTGCTTTAAAAGGCAAATTGTCATCAAAATCAACAATGCAAAGAAATTATTTCAGAGAGGTTTGCAATGGTCTTAGAGAATTGTATTCTAAAGCTATTATTTCATTCATTACAGAGGAGAATGGTCAGATTGGTACATCACAAAATAAAATGAAGAAGGAAAGACAGAGAAAGAGAGGGAAGGAGGGGAGAAGAAGAGGGAGAAGGGGAAAGGGTAAGAGAACAAGGAGAAGGAAATGAGAGCTAGAGAGACTGACAGACAGACAGAGACAGAAAGGGACAGAGACAGAGAGAGAGATAAACTTGGAATTACTCTGAGAAAGGACAATTGTTACCTCATAAGTTGATCCTCTCAGCTTAAGAATTCCAGTGAAAAATATATAATAGAAAAATTAGAATAAATCATTATGCATGGATTTCAATGAATATAAAGAGATTTAAACAGTCCAATACAGGAAATTTCACTTTCTTTGACATGGTCCTGACTGATGTCCATTTGACAATTTTATCACCTTAATATACAGTTGCTTCTTCTATCCTTCCCTTGAATCTGAATACTCAGCAGCTCTAATCATATCCTGTAGTAGTAGATGATGTTGTTTACATGCTGACCCAGATGCTCTTGTGCTTTGAGGCTTAAAGCATCAGAGAAAAGCAGATCCTTCCCTTAGGATTTGAGTCTTTGAGAACTGTTCACACCCTGTAGTTTATCTGCTGACCCAGATGCTCTTGTGCTTTGAGGCTTGAAGTATCAGAGGTAAGCATGAATAGACCACTTTAGATGTAGGAGAATTGCAAACTTCTGGAATGCTGGAACCAAAAGTTTTCATTTTATTGACTGTTGTACTTAGGCTATCTCCCTATGCTCCTTGCTATTCATGTTGGGATAGATTAAAAAAAAAAACCTTGTTTCCCAGGTGATCCACTAAAATGGTGATAGTAGAATATCTGGTCTCCTTGTGAATTTGCTATAATGTCAAAATCATCCCTCCTCAAATCTACTTCATATTTATTTTATGTCTTCTTTCTATCCTCTGTTTGTGATAGCTTTATCGATATTACATAGGATCAGAGATTTAGAGCTACAAGTGACCTCTTGGAAGTTATCCATTCTAATATCTTCATTTCATGGCTAAGAAAAATTGAGGCCCATAATGACTGTTACTTGTTTAATGTTATCTAAGTAGAAAGTGGCAAACATAGGATTCAAACCCTACTTTAAATCTAGCACTCTATCACACCTTGATGTCTTTATTATTTTGTCATTTTTGTCAGAACTCCTAGTATCAATCTTGCTAAAATCTCTTTTTAAAACTCTAAATCTAAATATCCAAATATCTTAAATCTTTTTGAAATAACTGAACTGTCATTCAGTAGTTTCTCATTCTTTGCAACTTCATTTGGAATTTTCTTGGCAAAGATGCTTAGAGTTATTTGTCATATTCTTTTCTAGCTTCTTTTACAAATGAGGAACTGAAGTAAGCAGACTTATGTGATGTGCCCAAGAAAAATGAGTATTCCTGACTTCAGGCCAGCATTTATTCATTTTGCCACTTAACTGCCTTTGGAAGGTATAAAATTCAACAAAACATTACAAAAGGTTTTTGAGTATTCAAAACAGTAGTTTTCCTTCATGGGTAGTCATTCCCTAGAGCCCAGCTTCTTAAACTGTGGTTTATGACCCCACATGGGTCTTGCAATTGAATATGGGGTTCATAAAATTATGACTTATTATCACTAACTATAATTTGTATATTATTTTATATACCTATATATATCTAGGTTTACATAAACATTTCTTGGGTGAAAAAATTTTGTAAGTACAAAAAAAATTAAGAAGACCTGTCCTCAAGTATATCTGAGCTACTTGACAAATTTTTAAGGTTTGGAACTTCTCCAAAGAGAATTATGCTGAAGATTTGATTTCTTCAGGACTTAATCATCTCCAGCAAGTCCATGGAGGCTTTTTATCAGAAGACTAATAAATTTTTGGGGGGCCACAAAAATTCATGAAACTATTTAGGAAGGCTTGGTGGCCTTGTATTCTGAATCAGTAAAGATAATGCTCACAGTAAAATCTTTTATAATCTTGAAGGAGATAAATGATGTTGAAATAAATGAAGGAGGTATCACTTCAGTAGTTTGCCTAAATAGAAAAGAAATTTATCTTCTGAAGAGGTGATGTGCCAGTGCAACTGTCTTTTAGAGAATATCCAGTAAGCATGTAAATCAAATATACATTTTATAATAATACTTGGATATGGCTTCACTTAGAAATTCAACTTTGCAATTTAAAAAAAAGTAGAAAAGCCTAAAATATATATATATATCTTTAAAGATTAGCATCAAAGTTTGGGGAACTGAGTTGGAAAACAGTACAAACACTATTTCATTCCCATGAATTAGTAAGTGATTAAACACGAGACTAGTTATAGCTATCATGAGTACCATTGGAATCTCAATCTGTTGAAAAGTGTTTTTTTGGATTTTTTTCTCCAAGAAGAAATTAACTGGACCAAAGAATACATGTGCCCTAGAATAGGTGGTGTTAAATTGAAAGAGAAAGATACTATTGAAGTTTAAAAGGAACAGTATTAAAATGACCTCATAAAGTTGAAACAATAAAAACAAATAATATAACAATTTAACAAAGATAAAATTAAAGCCTGAACTTGTTAAAAATAACTTAGTTTAAAAATTAAGTTAAAAATAACTTAATTTAAACATTAAGTTAAAAATAACTTAAGTTAAAAATAATTACAAGATTGACTGATCTTGGCTTTATTATTTTCATATGAAAAATATTTAGTAGAGTTTAAGTTGATCCCAAGTTTAATCAACCTCATCAAGTATATGATGTCGTTGCTAACAAATCTAATAAAAGCTTCATCTGCTTTCATTACATACTATAGTGTTCTTTATTAAACCTTGTTCTAATTCCTCATTGTGTCATGGAGGTAGCATTGGTATAAGACTCATGCAGTGAAGCTAAGGCTCTGGTTCTAACAAGATGGGAAGGTTTCCAGAATAAATCACATAATGGAATATAATTGATGGACCAGATTACCATAAGGCAGAGGCAAATCCCTTTCCTAAAGTTACACTACCAGGTATTAACTCTTTTGTTCCATTTCTTTTTTTTTTTTTAGTATATAACAATTCATTAAATTGCCTATTAACATAAAAAAAGGTTTCACAATATTCTTTAGTAAAGGGAAAACACTGATGACATCATAGGTCATTTTAATCACTAAAGAAATATCTTGATAAAAGGTCAAAACAATCTTGCTATCTATAGTGATATCTGAGGAAATATTGCCTGAATAAGAGAAACCTTGAAGAAATATTATAAATATTTTCAAAGGCTGCCATTTGGAGAAAAGGTTGGAAAGGTTTTGCTTAGAAACAGGGAAAAATAGAAACCATAAGAGGTAGATTTCAGCTGAAGATGTGGAAGAAAAAGCATGGGAAAGTATAATAAACTTTGAATAAATTAGTCAACAGACCAAGATCCAAAACCTTGTCTACTATTTCCTATCTGTATAGCCCTGATAAATCATTTAAGTTTTGGTGGCTTCAGTTTCCTTATGTATGATTTTTTTTTAAATAGTGGAATAGGTGTTTTAAGATGTCTATCAACTCTAAGTTCATAATTCCATAAAAATTATAGTTCTGTTGAAACTAAATAAATTACCTCATTAGGTAATGACTTCTCTTTTTTATCTTCTTTTATTGATATTTTCTGTTTTATATAACTTTTATTACCAAATGCAGCCCTTCCCCTTCCCCTTACTTCTGAAAAGATTCTTCATAACAAAGATTTTAAAAATAAAGAGAAAAAAAGAGCAATCATCAAAGAAAATGAATACATCAACATGATAATATATGTAAAATTCCACATCCATAGTTCCTCACTTGTGCAAAGATGTGAAAGAGTTATATCTTCTCAATTCTTCAGTGAGCTCTCTTTCAGGAAAGATTTTCAAGTATAGGGCCAATCATTACTTGTTAGAGATATTATAAAGGAGAATTTTTGTTCAGGTACTAGCTAGATTAAGTAACCTCCAAGGTTTCTTCCAAATATAGCATTCTACTGCTTTAATAATAAAACAATCGTTATGGTTTTTGTTACCATTGCAACAGGTTCAATCAATAGAACATCTATATAGTCAATTCTTGCTCTCCCACTGTCACTACTTCCTCCCTAGAGATACGCTAATTAGACAGAATAGCTAAAATTTTCAAGGATCATTACATATACTGTTCAATGCATGTAAAAGTTTTCTACTGCTGCAAAAAGCCAGCATTACAATGAGGCCCACAGGCAAATAGGCTCTGTTCTTTGTTTTGAGAAATGGCTGTGAACCTTTTATGTTACAAACAAAAGTCTAAATAAAAAAATCTAGTGCACTTGGAAATGACAAAACTGAATATCAGCCATATAGAAAACTATGAAAGTCAGGGATATGTGAATATGGGCAAACAATCCTTCATTCAATTAGAGTCCTTTTCCATCACTCAATTTCTAGCTGCCCTTTCCTCTCATTAGAATATGAATTCCTTGAAAACAGAAACTGATTTTCTTTTTCTTTTTCTTTTTTTCTTTGAACTTTAGAATTTAGCACAGTGCCTGATAACCTTGGACAGGAACTGGACATATGCTGTAAAGTCCTGGATAAAGAAATTCCATTCACTAATGCTATTCACCACTTTTCTGCAACTTAGAGAGTTGCTTAGAGATCAGATAGTCTTAGTGATTTATTCAAGGTCACAGAGTTATTATGGAAAAGAGACAGGATTTGTACAGTCTTCCTGTTTCCCCAAGGCAGGCCCTTTATCCCCTACATAATGGATACCTTTCACTGAGCATGTGGTAAACAATTAATAAATGCATCAACAATGCATCACACTTCCTGAGTGCCCCCTCCTCCCTGGAATACCTTCTTACTACTGATTTGGGAAAGTAGGCTATGGACATAAGAGAACTCTTCCCAGATCTTCCATCTAAAGAGGAGTTCCAGGGTAGTCATCTAATAATTTCTCAGTAGGGTGTAAGACTTAAGCATAATCCCCACCCCTTCCAACAAACCTATCCTTATAAGCCCCATTTTTCAATTTTGTTTTTTTCACATTAGATTGTAAACTCCGTGAAGTTAGGAACTGTCTTTCTTTGTATCCCTAACTTTATTATAGTTTTTGGCATGTAGTAAATATTTAATGAATGTTGAATGACTATTGATTATTATTGGTAGGTTGCTGTGGAAATGTCCTTTTGTTCTATGGAAATCATTAAAAATAATAGAAATTTCTCTCCTAATCCAGGTAATTAGCACATGAAATTATATAAATATTTTGGAAACTCAGTTTCATTTTACATTAGAGAGCATATATACACTCACTAACATATATACACATATATGTGCATGCATATATATATATGGGTGTGTATACATACACATATATACATCTGCTTGATTAAGGCATTAATGAAACCTTTTAACTGGGAGCAAGAGAATAAAAGAAAGGCATAATATTTTATGTCCCTTCACCAAAAACAAACAAACAAAAACAAGCAATAGAGCTTTTTGATATATTCATTCTAATCCTCAGCAAAAAACCCAAAAAGCTGGCAATTATGTATACATAAATCATGTTTAATATTAAAAGCATTTTGTATACATTGTCTCATTTACCCTTTATAACAGGTATTATCATTATCCCTATTTTATAGATGACTACACTAAAGCTTGCTACTATGAGTAGACTTGCTTAAGATCATACAGCTTGTGAGTAATAGAGCCATTTGCAAACCTCGATCTTCCGGTGACAAGACAAGTTTTCTACATTTCAATAAGTTATCTTTTTGAGAGCAGTAGTACCTATATGTAATAATTTATCATTACATTTCTTTGAATAATTTCTTTTAAATTATAACAATTATACATGGGAGAAAGTTTTATATATGTTAAAATTCACATGTTAATATAATGTTTTATATAATATAGTTTTTAAATAAACTTTGTATAATAAATTGAGTCATTTATTCCCTCCATTCCCAGCATGATAAAAATAGCTCTAGTATAAAAAATAATTAGAATCCATGTAATCTATCCTAATTCTCCAGGAGCAAAAATAATGGCAGTTTTCTTTCAAAAATTATCTTAAAAGGATCTTCTCCCTTTCTATCTTTTGCCTCATAAAGCTGGATTTCTATGGGATCAGCCTTAGAGAAACAGCTCAGTGTGATGGGGAAGGCATAGAATTTGAAGACAGAAGACTTATGGTTAAGTCCCAGAGAGGCTGTTTTATGAGCTTTGTGCTTTATTTAAGTTAAGTTAAGTTTTTTCACACACCAAAGCAGAACAGATTCAAACTAAGTACTGTTATCATAGTTAGGAATAAGAGGCTTCCACATGAAACCAAAGATATGTTGATTGGGTCATTTAATCATGAAGAGGTAGAATAAATGCTAACTCAGCTATCCTCTATATTTCAAATAAAATGGGGTCATTGAGCATATGTGGCACTTGCTGCAATATATTTATTATGAGAAGATGGGATTTTACTAAGGAGATATGATTAGAGCAGATTAAGGATTCCTCTCCTGAAGGACCACCTTTCGAAAGTCAAACAAGGTTAAAACATAGGGTCATTTGATATTGACTGTTAATGACAAATTTTACACAATATTCTCCCTTTGGTGCTGACCATAGTGATGGTGCAGCATCATAATTTGATCTCTATCATTTCTCTATCTTCAACTGCATAAACCTAAACTCTGCTGCTTGTGTCAAATTTATTTGAGTAAACATTTGACTATCAGCTAGAAGAATTAAAGTTACATTTAAATTTACAATTAATCCTAATCCCATGTTTCCTTAAATGTCAAAAAGTTGAATAAACTTAATTAACCAGTCATAATCTCATATATCCCTTAAGAAAACAAATCTTGCTAAGCAGACTGTAGGTAAACTAAGTCAGGCTACACATTAAACCACTCAGAGGACTCACCATATATTAATCTGAGAGAGTAGACTTGTATTCTCAAGAAGATGAGGTAAAAAAATTCAGTAAATATAAATACCATGAAACAAAAGGCCAAAGTGATATAATAGTGAATGTTAATATTATATAACACTGGATTCTTGTAACTTGACAACCCAATCCCAGTGTCCATTTAACAAGAGGTTCCATGTAGTTACTAAGTTCCTGGAAATATCTTCCCCTGGACATTCTGCAATGGAACTCATCCTCAGGGCATCTCTGAAAGGGAGCTTCTCCTAGTAGATCTGTTTCTCTGGTTCTAAGTCTGGCTGGTTCAAGTGGTAAGAACTAATTCACACTCTATGGATTTAATCCTATTAACAACAGAGCTATAAGAACAACAAATTGGGGACCCATAAATACACCTGCAACTTCAAAGATTTCCATTTCTGCATGCCATTTATTTTTCCCATCTTTATCTAAATACTGTATTGATATACACAATGCCATCAATAGACTAAAAAAATCTTTAAAAAATCCACTAGCATCTGACTTATAAAATGAATCTTAATATTATCACAAAGGGATTTCAAAACAAGAAAAAAAGAAATAATTCAAAATTCTTTAAAATTATTAATATAATTTTATAGGCATACAGCTTAATCCAGTTTTGAGAACTTTTTAATAAAACATGGTAAGCCTATATATAATACTAGAAACATTTGGTAGTCAATTAAATATATATTCTCTTTACACATTTAACAGTTTAATATTTATTGTTGCTTTTCTCAAAATTGGCTACTCCATTAAAATTTTAAAACCTTATACCTCTATATTTTTAAGACATATACACACTTTATCCTCATATCATCTTAAAAGAATGTGATACTTTAAGAACTTAATTTTACACATTTATAAGTACATTTTTTGATAATTTCATTGATATGGCACAGAATAAATAATTTACTTTAGATAGAATTGCCACTATTATATTGGCTCTGCCTATCCATGATAAGTTATTATTTCTTCATTTGTTTAGATAAACTTTGTTTGCAAATTTGTTTTGTTATTATGTTTTTATAGTTCCTTTATATAGATCATTTGTCTTGGCTGTTAGACTCTCAATTATTTGATATTTTCTGCGGTTATTTTAAATGCTTTATCATTTCCTGCTGGACTTTGTTAGTAATATAAAATGATGATTTTGTAAATTTGTTTTATATTCTTCAACTTTGCTAAAGTTATTATGTCAAATAGTTTTTTAAATTGATTCTTTAGGATTTTCTAAATATACTATCATATCATCTGCAAAAATTAATAGTTTTATTTCCTCATTCCTACTCTAATTTCTTCACTTTCTTTTTTCTTGCCTCACATCTTCATCTGTATTAGAGAAGTTCTTCCTTTCATATCTCTTTGACGTGACATAATTTTCCCATTCATGCTTCCCTCTTCTCCCAGTACATCCCTCCTTCTCAACCTTTTATCTTGGTTTTGAAATCAATCCCTGATAATCATCTCACACTCTGTAGTCCCTATGTTTACTTTTGCAGTTTCTCTCATAATGATAGTGTTCTTGGACATTATTATTATCTGTTTCCCATGTAGGAATATAAGGAGTTTAACTTTGTTGAATTCCTAATGATTTCTTTTGTCTTTTATTTAAAAGTCAAAATTTCTATTCAGCTCTTGTCTTTGCATAAGGAATGCTTGAAAGTCTCTTATTTCATTAAATATCTATTTTTCCCCTTCAAGGATTATATTCAGTTTTGCTAGATAGATTGTTCTTTATTGTAATCTTAGCTCCTTTATCTTCTGGAATATGATATTCCAAGTCAAATGATAATTTAATGTGGAAGCTGCTATATCTTGTATGAACTTGACTGTAGTGCCATAATGTTTTAATTACTTCATTCTGATTGCTTGCAATATTTTCTCCTTGACCTGGGAGTTTTGGAATTGGTGTATAATAAAATACATTGGTATAATAATAAAATTGGTGTAAAATAAAATAAAAATGGAAAAATTATGTCTCAGATCTTTATTTTTTAAAATTATGACTTTCAAGTAATCCAATAATTTTTAACTTATCTCCCCTCAAGCTGTTTTTCATGTCAGTTGTTTTTCCACTGAGATATTTCCTATCATCTTCTATTTTTTCATTTTTTATTTTATTGTTCCTTAGTGTCTCATAGAATCATTATTTTTTCCTTTATCAAATTGTGATTTTTTTCATGTTTTAACATTTTATTAAAATATTACATGTAAGACTTTTTTACATTTGTTTTTAAAACCTTTATCTCCATATGTCCCCCTTTTTCCCCATGCCTCATCATTGAGAAGACCCACGTGAACTAGTGCAAAGCATTTCCATAAAAGTCATGTGTATGACTTCCCAAAGGAAAAAAAAAGTTGTTTTGGGTTTTTTCTTTTTAAAGTATGCTTAAGTCTATATTCAACCTCAATCATTTTGTCCTCTGGGCGTGGATAGCATTTTTCAACATAAGTCCTTCATAGTAGCCTTGGATCATTGTGTTGCTAAGAATAGCAAAAGAATTCACAGCTGAGCACCCCACAGTTTTGCTATTACTATGTACATAGTACATTTCACTGAGTCCGTGCAAAAATTTCCTAATTATTTTCTCATAGCATGCTGCTTGTCATTGTCAGAATAATATTTCTTCATAATCATATGTCACAATTTACTCAGCCATTCCCCAATTGATGGACATCCCCTCAATTTCCAATTCTTTGTTCAGGTAAAAGAACAGTTGTAATTATTTTTGAACATATAGGTTCTTTCCCTTTAAAAAAAATATATCTGGGGCAGCTAGGGATCACAGTGGATAGAGTACCAACCCTGAGGTCAGGAGGACCTGAGTTCAAATCTGTCCTCAGACACTTAACACTTCCTAGCTGTGTGACTCTTGGCAAGTCACTTAACCTCAATTGCCTCAGCAAAAAAAATTCTTTGGGGATACATGCCTAGTAGTGTTATTATTAAATCAAAGGATGTATATGATTTTATAACCCTTTGGGCAGTTGATCATTCATCAATTGGAGAATAATTGTGTTTTGTATATAAATTTGACTCAATTCCCTATACATTTGAGAAATGAATAATTCACCAGAGAAACACTTTAATTTTTTTCATAATTACTATTACTAACTATATTCCCCCCATTTATCATATTCTCTCTCCTTTTACCTTGTCCCTCTTTGACAATGTTTTGCTTCTGACCAACCCCGCCCCCAATGTACTCTCTTTTCTATTACCTTCTCCTGACACCTCATTTCCCTCCTACTTTCTACACCATATTGAGTGTGTATGTTATCCCCTCTTGGAGATAAGCCAATTCTGATGAGAATGAGGTTCACTCATTCTTCCTCCCGTGCCCCATTTCCCCTCCATTGTAAGTTTTTTCTTATTTTTTTTATGGAAGATAATTTTCATCATTCCATCTCTCCCTTTCCCTTTCTCCCAGTACATTAGTCTCTCATCTCTTGATTTTATTTTTTATATTATCCCTTAATATTCTCTCTCTCTCTCTCTCTCTCTCTCTCTCTCTATATATATATATATATATATATATTCCTTCTAACTTTCATAATGAGAAAGTTCTTATAAGTTACAAGTATCATTCTTTCCACATAGGAATGTACACAGATAAATCTTATTAAGTCTCTTATTATTTCCTTTTCCTGAATACCTCCTTATGCTTTTGTTGAATCCTTTATTTAAAAAATTTTTGTCTATTTAGCTCTGGCCTTTTCATTTTGAATGCTTGAAAGTCCTCTCTTTCATTGAATATCCACCTTTTCCCCTGAAGAATTATACTCAGTTTTGCTGGGAAATTGATTCTTGGTTGTAATACCAGCTTCACTGATCTCTGGAATGTCATATTCTAAGCCTTCTGATCCTTAATGTAGAATTATATAAATCTTGCATTATATTGATTAGGCTTCCACTATATTTGGATTGTTTTTTTTCTGATTGCTTGCAATATTTTCTCCTTGACTAGGGAGTTCTGGAATTTGGCTATAATATTCCTGGGAGTTTTTGTCTTGGAATTTCTTCCAGGAGGTGAATTCTTTCAATTTCTATTTCATCCTCTGGTTCTAGAATATAGAACAGTATTCTTTGATAATTTCTTGAAAGATGATATCTAGTATCTTTTTTTAATCACGATTTTCAGCAGACTAATAATTTTTAAATTATCTCTCCTGGATCTATTTTCCAAGTCAGTTACTTTTTCCAATGAAATATTTCACATTGTTTTCCATGTTTTCATTCTTTTAGTTTTGTTTTATTGTATCTAGATTTCTCATAAAGTCATTAGGTTCCTTTTTACTCAATTCTAATTTTTAAATAATTATTTTCCTTGGTGAGCTTTTGTACCTCTCTTTCCATTTGACCAATTTTACTTTACTTCATTAGATTTTTGCATCACTCTCATTTCTTTTCCCAATTTTTCTTCTACTTCTCTTACTTGATTTTCAAAATCCCTTTCAAGTTCTTCCATGGCCAGAGACCAACTCTTACTTTTCTTGGAAACTTTTGATGTAGGATCTTTGACTTTGTTATAATCTGAGTGTGTTTTTTGATATTCCTTGTCACCACAGTAGTTATTTTCAGAATTTGTATTTTTTTTGTTTGCTCATTTCCCCACTCTATTACTTGGGTTTTATCTCTTTGTTAAGTAGGGCTCTATGTCCAGGGTGAAGGGTATAATGTCCCAAACTTCAGGGATTTTGTGTAGATGTTTTCAAAGGTCCCTTTTAGGGACCTGGACCATGAGCCAACACTGCTATCCAGATTTGAGAATGGGCAAAGTAACAGAGTTCTGCCTCAGTGCTAGCAAAGAGGCCAGTCTCTCTCTGACCAGCTATTATGGCCCACCTATCTGTGGGCTGATATTTCTGTAAGCCACTGCTTTTGCTGCTATTATCTCCGTCCCTTAAATAGCTGTCCTTGCTATAGTCAATGTCATTTCCTTATTCAACATTTCAGCTCCAGTGCTGCTGATCCCCTTGTTTATTGAGTGATTCTCAAAACCAGGAGATAGTCTGACACTCCCATCCCAACTTCAGTGCACTAAACCTTTCCTGCTGAATTATCCTTGGTCTCTGTTGACTGACGGTCTGGAGAGCAATGATACTGCTACAGATTTAGAGCCCCCACATCCTGTTCCTAGTTTCCTGGGGCTCTGCCTGAGCCACAATTGTATTCCAGACTCACTCCAAAGCAAAGATCCCTCTTGCTGACCTTCCAAGCCACTTTCAGCTGGAAAATTGTTTCGCTCCATCTTTATGGGAGTTCTGATGCTTCAAATCTGGTTTAGTGCCATGACTTTAAGGTTTTTGGAAGAATTTGGGGAAGAACTCAGGAAAGTCCAAGCCCTCACTTTGACATCTTGGCTCCCCCTACCTTCACTGCAATTTTAAGCTAATTTCTTCAATAATTTGTGTATATCTTTTTTCCTTTTGGCCCATTCTACTTTTTAAGGTATTATTCTATTCAGTGGATTATTGTACTTCTTTTAATATTGAGCCATTCTATTTTTAAAGGTGTTATTTTCTTTTGAATGTTTGGTACCTCTTTTATCAAGTTATTCACTTTTTAAATATACATTTTGGTACCACTCTCATTTCTTTTCCTAATTTTTCCTCTACTTCTCTTATCTGATGTATAAAATTCTTTTTGAACTTTTCTAGAGGTTCTTCTTGGATTTTTATACAATTCACATTTATATTTGAGCTTTACTTGTAAGTACTTTGACTTCATTGTCTCCTGGATTTGTGACTTCATCTTCCCATCACCACAATAACTTGTTAGAGTAAGGTTCTTTGTTGTTATTTGCTCATTTTTCCCAACCCATTTCTTGACTTTTAACTTTGTATTAAAATTGGGCTCTGCTCACAGGAGGGAGTGGGTACTGTCCTAAGCTTCAGGCCTGTCCACTGCTGTTTTCAGAAATAGTTCTGGTGATTTGTAGATTTTTGATCTGAAGAAAGCTATGGGCACTGCTCTTCTAGTCTATGCTCTGGGTTTTATTCTGAAAGGACTTAGTTCCCCTGTTTCCACCAATACTAGCAATCTTTCTGGCTTTGGGATTGTGGCCTGGTACCCCATGTCCTGCAGCTGTAATTGCTAGTGCTCCTCTTTGTCTTGGAATTGAAACCAGGGTCTATAAGGTGTATATGAGTGACCACAAGCATTTCTTTCCATCCTGTATCCATAACTAGGATCCCTCATCCCCTGAGATGACAAGTGGTATTGGTCGTTTTAGCTCTGAGACTGTGACCCCAAACTGCACATAAACAATGCAAAAAAGGGCAGTTAAGTGGTGCAGTGGATAGAGCACCAGCCCTGAAGTCAGGAGAACCTGAGTTCAAATCTGGTCTCAGACACTTAACATTCCCTAGCTGTGTGACCCTGGGCAAGTCACTTAGCTCCAATTACTCACTTAGCTCCAATTACGTTTGCAAAAACAAACAAACAAAAAAAAAAAAAAAACAATGCATAAAGGCTCTGAACCCAGCACCAGTAAGGGGGTTCCTCTGCATTCTCCTTATTACCAGGTTTTTGCTGTTTGTTTGTTTGTTTTTTCAATTCACCCCTACTCCACCATCTCTGGGCTGTGACTTCTGGAAGTTGCTGAAGTTGTCAATGCAGCCACTGTTCCCTTGCCAGAGCATGACCTGTTTCTACATTTTCTGCCCTATACTCCATATTCCCCCAATCACTGACATGGTGAAATAGTTTTTTTCATGGTGACCTCCTCAATAGTCCTGGGATGAAAAATTGTTTCGCCAGGCCTTTTATTTTATTCTGCTGCTCCAGAATTGGATTTGAAATGTTATTTTACAATTGTTTGGAGAGAGGGCTTGGCTGAGTACTCTAATTTACCATCTCATCTTATTTTTTAATCATGTTCTTACCTATACTTCACTGAATCTCTATTATACAATACTGATTTTTTACTTCTAGAGTTGCATAGTATATTTCAATTTAAATAACTTAGGTACTGCTTTACCTAACAATTAAATTCTGTTGAATCATTTCAAAGTAGATTTCATTCTACTTATTTGCTAATAAATAAAATAAATTTCTATTAAAACAAAAGTACCTCTCACCCTCCAGAAAGGGGAAAGAAATATGTGTTGTTTTAGTGTCTCTTTTATAATGCCACAAATTTCTTCAAGTTAGAAAAAAAAGATTTCTTTCCTTTTCATGTTTTTTTTTCTCTTTAATCTTTAATTTGGTCAGAGTTTAAAGGCAGACAAAAGGAAAAAATCTCAGTTACCAATAGATGGGAGAGTTTTTTGGTAAATACAACCCTCTAAGCTTTCTTTCTATGCTTATCACATGGCAGTTTTTTGGGGGGTGTATTGTAACTGCTCCCCTTCAAAGTTCTGTAAGGTTAAAAAATAAACAAAAAATTAACAACCTTTACATACTAAAAAAACCCCACCAAGTGCACCTCGTATTTATTTCTTTCTCTTTTAATTTCCTACAAAAAGTTGCTTCTTAAGAGTCCAGTGGGCTTTTGGATTTTTTTTTTCATTTTTTTTTTCATTTTTTTCTCCTAAGCACTAGGTACTTCAAGTTTTGTTTTAAAATCTGAAGTTTATAACAATCAAATGTCCCATTACAATGGGGCCAAATTTGTTTCCCATAATTATAAGCCTTGCATACTCAGTCTCATTTGTGCTGTCAAAGTGGTAGTCTTTTTTTTTCCTTTGCCTAAATTTTTAACAGCTTGTCTAATAAGATAATAGGAAGCTTATTCTGGTCCCATAGTGCCCATGCTAGTACTAGCATTCTCTTAACCTTTCTGTTCCTGGGCAACCTAATGTTGGGTAAGGACCTATATTTACCAAATAGTCCTTTTCTTCATGAACAAATTAGAATCAATTTGGGTTTGGGAAAGTGAAATTACTCAACAACTTCATGGATAATTAGCTACCAGGGAGAGTCTACTCTGACTCATGATCAGGCAAAAATCTGAATGCCAGTTGTGAGAACAGATTAAGCCCATTCTCAATGATAATCATGGGTGAAGGCCTCCTTGATAAAGTCTCCTGGCTGGCGTGTCAGGTTATAAAAATAAAATTCTATGTTTGGGTCTTTAGCCTGATTAAAGAGGCAAAATTCAGGAATCAAAATGTAAAAAGGAATTTATTAACATACTAAAACAGAATGCATTGGTAGACTACCCTAGGCCTATTTAAGCTATTTGCTTATGATAAAATCACTTAATTTCTTGAGCCCTCATTTCCATTATATATAAAGTATTCCAAACTATCTCACAGAAGTTGTGAGAATCAAGTGAGCTGCTATCAGGAAAAGCAGTTTGAAAACTATAAAAGTTTGTGTGTTGTTTTTTTAAATATATAAAACCAGAATTCAAAGCCATCTGCCCAAAATTCTCTTCATTTTTGGTGATAAATTTCCCCGTGTCTGGCTGAGGATCAGTACTGGTAAGAGCTTAAAAAAGAATTATCCTTATTTTCTGGGTTGTAGGTTTGAGACAGAAGAGATTTAGTTCTAGATTTTTTTCAGGGAGAAATCCCTGAAGTATGAGAAAGATTCTGGGAAGAAGCAAAAAGTAGAGTAGCTAAAACCTTGATCATTTCCCTATTGTCATCATACTACTATAAAGATTGCATGAAATTTTCCCTTAAATTAGATCTGGAACTCTCTCTCTCTCTCTCTCTCTCTCTCTCTCTCTCTCTCTCTCTCTCTCTCTCTCTCTCTCTCTCTTTTTCTCTTGATTGACCTGAGACATCATAGACCCAGTAAGAAAGCTTATTCACTTTATATATCATCTGGTACATTTTCATTTGTATATCTTCTCTAATATTTCTTTGTTACTGGCTTGAACAAATGGATTTGCTTTTCACTGGCATTTGTTGGGAAGAGATTTCACCCTTGGATATATAACTTATTAAGAGATGGTTACTGAGTACACAGTTTAAAACTAAAAAATTATTTCTCCTAGACTGAAGTTTTCAAAGTAGAACTCTGAGAACTCTGGAGAAGTTTTGGAGACCCTTTCAAGGGGTACTAAAGATGAAAACAACTAAGAGGTTCTAATTTTTAATATGGTAAATATTGATATATAATTAACTGAAACAAAAGTTCTTTGAAAGGGTCTTTAATAATTTTTAGTAGTATTAGGGAGTTTTGAGATGAAAAGTGTTTGAGAAAAAATGGTTAGGATAAGTACAGAGATATAGAATTTAATTCTGGTACCCACTTTCTGAGAAAATCAGTGGTCAGCTGCTGACAATAATCTCCTGCTTTCCCCTGTTCAGATGAAGATCATGAGGTAAAGGAAACTCTAGAGAGATCTATTCACATGTGAGATACATCAAGATAGACCTATATGGATATACAACCAATATGGACAACACATCTTAGTTATAAATATTATTATAGATGAATTAGAGTGTTCCAAAGGATTATGAATTTTATGTTTTCTACTATACTTCTTGTTTCATCCCAACTTCTTATTCTTAATCAGATTTGTCTCTCTAAAAGTCATTTGAAATTTTAATATTGTAAGCATTCATAAATCATTGAATTTGATTTTAGAAAGTTTTTGTATTTTACTGTGATTCCTGTCCAAAAGCTTTACCTTAAAGCAAAATGCATTTTCCATAAGAAAGATGTTATAACTAGATGAGGAAACAGAAACATAGATACTTTTTTCATCAATAATTCAAAAATCTTATAAATCAGATTATTCCATATAAGTAAAGATCCCTAAATATCCCTTTTACTATATATATATATATCTTGCTATTTATTTATATTTATTTACATATATATATATATGTATATATATGTTACCCATTTATTTACATATCCTCATTAGAATGTAAACTTCTTGAGGACATTGATTGTTTTTGCTTTTTTTCTTGATCCCAAGAATTTACTACAGTGCTTGGCATATATTAATTGCATTTTGTGATTATGGTTGTGCTTACAGTATATCTCTCTCTATATATAGTATATCTACATAGGCTTAGGATCTAGACTTGGGATTTCATTGCTGTATGAAATTTTCAGTTGAGAATATGTCAACACCTTCTCTGAAACTTATAGTCTTGGAGACTTGTTGAGTGACCTACACAGGGTCACATAGCTAGTATGTTTAAGAGGCAGGACTTGAAAACCGGTCTTCCCAAATTCAAGGACAGTTCTCTTTCCCCTATATCATACAACTTCTAAATTTCTAGAATTATTGGAGAATAGAGGAAAAATCAGTCATCAAGTTTTATAAATTCAGTAAAAGCATACTATACAGTAGATATTGAATGTCTGTCAAATTAATACTATAGTCACACCTTTGTATACATCATAATTAATGCTGCAATCCAATTAATAACCCTGTTATAAATATTTTATTATAATTGAAACATAGTTATATTTCCACAAAAACTCTAGTGGAGTTTCATCGTGTCAAGAAGCTAATCTTGCATTCTTGAAGAGCATTCCAGTAATGAATAGGTTGAAAGATTGTATGATTCTAAGAATTTGAGTCTACTCCCCTTCCTCACTCTTGGGCATCTTAAATGAAACTCTTGGTTTCATTTAAGTTGCACCTCAAGTACTACCCTCAATGGGAGGCCTTGTTTCCCCTTCTCTGTTCTAATTATTTTTCTTTGCTTTTATCTATTAGATATATATATATATATATATACATATATATATTTCAACTTTTTAAATCATTCTTCATATTTATTTAATTTTTAATTTTTTATACTCACTTATTATCAGTTCCCCTCATTTTCCCTTCCCACAAAATAAACTGAAAACCAGTTTGCACACTAATTTTACACACTAATTCAAATAATTCTCTTGACAGCCCTCCAAGGTAGTTTTAATCCTCATTTCATATATGTGGGGAGTGAAGCAGAAAGAAGTTATAAAACTTGTCACTTCGTTTTTGTGGTGGAATTTGAATGCAGGTCTTTCTGACTCTAATAACAGCATTCCATGTATTATGATTTCTAGCTTTCATAAAACCTTCCTTAATAATCCTAGTTAAAAATAATTTCTCTCTCTTCAAGTTTCTCAAGTGACTTTGTGTTGATTCCTTCTATGCATGTATCATATTCCTTTTTATATCATAGTTATTTGTATATTTGTCCTTTCCTTCATTGGGGTTACAGACCTGGAGCTGGAACCAATCTATTCAACAAATATCTATGAAGTCCCTACTACATGGCAGGCATTGGGCATAGGGCACTCTGAAAGCATTTAGTTCAAACTCTTCATTTTAAAAATATTTTCCCCAATAACATGAAAAAGCATTTTTTTGAGATTTGTTTGAATTCCCAATTCTATTCTTCTGTATCTATTCTCCTCTCTCTCTCTCTCAGATTGTAAGCAATATAATATAGATTATACGTATACAATCATGTTTTCAATATCAGTCATTTTGTGAAAGAAAATTTGAAGAAAAAAGAGCAAGTGAAAAATTGTGTGCTTTAGACTGTATTCAGATGTCATCCACTACCATAAATGGCAGATAGCTTTGGGATCATTTTGAACCACTGTGTTGCTGAGAATGATTAAATCATTCATAGTTGTTCATTGTAAAATATTGCTATTACTATGTAAAAAATTTTTTATACTTCTGCTTATTTCACTCCTTATCAATTCTTGTTAGTCTTTCTAAGTTTTTCTGAAAGCATCCTGCTCATCATTTCTTATAGTACAACAGTATTCCATTATAATCATATACTATAACTTGTTCAGATAGTCCCTGATTGATGGGCATTCTCTCAATTTCTAATTTTTAGCCACCACAAAAAGAGGTGGTGTAATTTGTGTGTATGTGTGTGTGCAAATAGGTTCTTTTCCTTCTTTTAAAAACTCTTTTGGGGGCAGCTAGGTAGTGCAATGGATAGAGCACCAGACCTGAAGTCAGGAGGGCCTGAGTTCAAATCTGGACTCAAACACTTAACACTTCCTAGCTGTGTGACCCTGGGCAAGTCACTTAACCTCAATTGCCTCAGTAAAAAGCAAAAAAAAAATAAATAAAATCTCTTGAAATTTCACAACTCCATTAGTGTCCTAATTTTCCCAATCCCCTCCAACATTTATTATTATTTTTTCCTGTCATTTTAGCCAATCTGAGAGGTGTGAGGTGGTACCTCAGAATTGTTTTAATTTGCATTTCTCTAATCAATAGTAATTTAGAACATTGTTTTCATATAATTATAGATGGTTTTAATTTCTTCTTTGAAAATTGTCTGTCCATATCTTTTGACCATTTATCAATTGGGGAATGACTTGTATTCTTATAAATTTGACACAATTCTTTATATATTTTCAGAAATGAGACCTTTTTCAGAAATACTAGCTGTATTAGTGAGTATTCTTTTCACTCTACCCCAATGATTTCTTTGAGTTATTGGCCTTTGTCATATTTATCTTTGTATTCCCATTGTCTAACAGAAAAGCTTTATCGGAGCAGATTTTTAATAGATTCTGATTGAACTAGATTAAACTAAAGATACATGAAACTGTATGGAAAATATGTAACATTCACATAAGCATGTGATATGCATATGATATGAAAAAAAAATATATATATATATAAATTCATATTAAATGGATAGTGCAGCAATTGAAGTGACCAACCATTTGTATAAGTCCTATCTAAAACATCAGTTGTTTTCTTGATCCTGCATATACTGAATGATACTTGGAAGAGAAAGAAACCAATAGAGAAGATAACTTAATAAATATGATGGAGGAGGCTGAAAAAAGTATAGCTCATCTGCTCCAAATGTGATGGAATTACATATATGAATGTTGATTTTAAAAACAAAAAAAAGTTTTGAGTTGCATAGTATTTTCATATATCAAATCATCACAAGGTATTTTTTCATCCAGTGGGTTAGCATTCCATTAGGAACTTTTGTGGGTGTTCCATAACCCATGGTGATATAAATGTGGCTTTGTAAAAGCTGACTGTCCATTTGCTAGTGGAAATACATCATTTGTTATACAAAGGTGAGCCACTCACATAAAAATAGATGGAGTTTTTAATGTGATAGAAAGTGGCAATTGCAATGACATTAGACTCTTGTCCATACAATAGTCAGAGTTTCAATGTGCAACAAAATTAACTCAGACAGATTTTCATGACTACATTTTTCAGTTCCTTCTGAGTTGCCACACCCTCTGGGAATCAGTCTAGCTTTAAATGACTAAAGCTATGAGGTTTCTACCCCTTCCCCTGGGAAACTAATGTACAGCCTAATAGACTGTTAGAAAATTGTTCCTGATATGCAGTCTACATTTTCTTTTCCTTAATTGCATCCCATTACTACACTCTAAACAATTCTTCCTTCTTTATATTTTACAGATTCTTGTCTAGGGCCATTGCAATTTGGTCAGGCTTTATAAATGGAATTGTTTTTCTTCTTTGTTTCTATTGTAAGAGAAGGGTTTTTATTATATAACTATTGTAAAGAAGATTTTTTTATTATGTAACTATTAACTTGCTTCTCTCTGACTTCCTTTTGATATCTATTTAAGGTTTTCAGATAATACTAAGTACTGAATGTGATCAGACCAGAGCCATGTAGGGAAGAAATACATCCTCTTGTTCAAAATTTAGCTCAAATAAAATTTGCCTTTTTAATTAAAAAAGACTTATTAAGCAAAGAACTAGACCATGTTTTAGTAATGCAAAAACAAAAACAAAACACTCTGCCCTCAAGAAACTTATATTCTTTTGGAGATGGGAATGGATAAACAATTTATACACTGATAAATAAATACAAGGATATATAAAGTAATTTCAAGAAGAGGAGTAGTAATGGACGGAATAGGAATATGTCAAAAAGAAGGTGGTACCTGACCTGTGGTTTGAAGGAAATCAGAAATAGGAGAGGGAAGGAATAAGCATATCTTATCATATCATATTTTATCTGTATTTATCTATTTATTTATTTTGGGGTTTTTGTTTGTTTGTTTTTGCTGAGGCAATTGAGGTTAAGTGACTTGCCCAGAGTCACACAGCTAGGGAATGTTAAGTGTCTGAGACCACATTTGAACTCAGGTCCTCATGACTTCAGGGCTGGTGCTGTATCCACTGCACAATCTATTGGTGGTCTATTTGTTTTACAATATAAACTTGATTTTCATAACAATTGACCCAAAAGAGAGTTAACAGAGATTGAGTGATCTGTCTGCATCTTAGAGCTAAGAGGTGTCTGGAGTGAAATTGGAATTCAGATTTTTCTCACTCCAGCAACAGTACCCTATCTACTTTGTTTCCTGACTGCCTAGATTTTCACCTCCCTTTGCAGCTTTGTAAATCAGGATCATAAAGTTAAAGTGGAGAGTGATTTTTGGGGTTATCTATTCCTTTCCCTTCCTTTATGTTTGAACATCCTGAAATTCACAGAGTTTAAGTGAATAGAGGAAAACCACCTAAATATCAGAAGCAAAATAGAAATCCAGGATCACTGATTCTAAATTTAGCATTTTTTCTTTTGTCTTGCCACTGGACTTTCATAACTCTGAAAGAAAGAGTAAGGCTGATGACATTATACAACTCTGCCTCACTTAAATTTAATTCAAACACAAGTCAAGATATTTCCCTTGTATTGCCATTGGTCCTCTTGAAAAATGTTTTTCTTTTTATTACAAGGTTTTTTTCTTCATATGGAACCCAGTACACTCCTCCTTTGAGAAAGATATCTCAAATTATAAAAAAAAAATTGAGAAAAAATTCTCTCTAATTCATAGCTCAGAAAACCCCATCCAAAGTAAAAGTTTACTTGTAATATTGAGCAAGGGAATATATTTAGTTCAAAATTTTAATGAAATTATACAATGATAAAATAACAATAGATCATTAATCTAACCTGGGATTTCACTCTCTAGGAAAATACTAATTCTCAGTGGATCGAGTGGATATTAAAGCATGAGCAATTATATAATAAGAACTTACTATTTACCACAGACTGTTTTGGTTATAGAAATGCAAGTATGCAAAACAGAGTTTAGTCTGATTGAGGTTATATTTTAATGGGAGATGGTAACACATAAAAGAGAGCCCAGAGGTTGGTAGAGATATGTCTGTGGTGGTACATTTTGAAAACAGTCATGAAGTGAGGTGGAAATCTACTTTGGGTCAAAAGACTCATAATCAGATCCTTCTGTCTTAGGGTCACCATTCAAGGTTAAAGGGAGATGTAGAACATGGCTACAATGGAGATGTTATAACATAGAAATGACAGGGATATAAAGAGTTATATATAAGATAATACATGACAAACACATGTAAAAAGAGGATTCATATGGAAGGACACACATAAAAAAATTAAAACAAACAAACAAACAAACAAACAATGGATAGAGTGCTCAACCTGGAGTTAGGAAGATTTGAATTAAAATCCAGCCTCAGACACTAACTAGCTGTATGACCCTAGGCAAATCACTTCACCCTATTTGCCTCTCTTTGCTTATCTGTAAAATGAGCTGGAGAAGGAAATGGCAAATTGCTCCAGTATCTTTTTCAAGAAAACCTCAAATGGGATCGCAAAGATTTGAATACAACTGAAATGACTAAGAACAAAAATCTTGAATACTGTAAATATCTTTTTATGACACTTTTGCCCTACCTTCTAATAGATATACTCCCCATCACATATGACATCTCAAGTGTTCTCTGTAGGGTATCTCATTATCACAAAAGATTAGTTTTTGCTTTTCCTTCTGTGATATTTTGTCTCTGCTACTTTCTCCTGAGCATCATGTTTCTGATCTAGTTTATTTTCAACTATACAGGTATCTTCAATGTCAGCTAATGGTGCTATAGTACTACCTTTTAGACAGTAGGAGGGTGGGAGGTGGAATAGATGGACTCTTTTGTTACTTTTATCCTGTTCTTTTATGTATGAACTGCTGTGAAACATATCCTCTCAACTAGTTTGCACCAAAAGTGCCATAATCACATTCCTCCCTGGGCCTTACTACTAATTTTGGACTTCTTTCTCCATCATTGTACCTATGTCCAACACCCCTCCTCAAGACTGCCTTTCAGCTCGGTTTTAAACATTTTCTTCCCCATTAAAATATAAGCTCCTTGAGGACAGGAATTGTCTCTGTGTGTGTGTGTCTTTTTTTTAAATTTCTATTTGTATTCACAAGTAAGTGTCTGGCTGTAGCAAATGCTTAATAATTACTTTATGATTTGACAATTACTCTTTAAAAGGTTTTCTCCTCTATTAGTTATTCTGATTTCTTCAGTTCAACTCTCATCTGATTTATGTTCAGAAAAAGTTTTGGTTCTTAGTTACCATATAGCCATTGTCTTAGTTCTACTTTCTCAAATGGACAAGGAATTAAAAAATACTATATTTTCCTTCACCCTCCACTTCATCATTCTGTTCTTTTCTATGAAAATCATAAAGACTGAACTGCTTTCAGTTGCTATCCCACACCCTAAACTGCATCAAGAAATGGTCTTTTTCTGGTCTATATTACTGCTTAAATCTTGCAAGTTTTTCAATAGATCGTTGCTTATATGAAAGTTTTAAATGAGCATAAAGATTAGCTTCTTTTTAACTGCCAATAAAATAAAATATGTCCTAAAACAAACCTAACAGTATCTCCAAAAAAACTCAAGTCTATTATTAAAACCCATTATTCTGTTTTTATGACATATTAAGTATTCTTTATTAGACTCTCAAATGTGAACAGTTGGTGCTGTAAGTAGTAAGTTCAATCTCTATGTAATGGACTAGAGATTCTAATTCTATCATTCATATCAGGGACACACCCACACAAAAATACTGATATATACTATGGGAATTTGAGAGAGCATGCTGATATGTACAAATTTACATTTTGTAAAAGTCTTAGTTTTTGCATTTTCAGGCATCTTCAATGAATTTAGAAAAGAGAAATTACAAAAATAATCTCTTTTTTTGCACATAGAAAATAATTAGCTCATTTCTGTGGGGAAAATATACAAAAGGCACAACTCATTTTATCATTTTATTATTTCATAAAAGCCAAAAGAAGAGGAATTACTGAAGTAGTATGTTCCTAGTTACTAGATTTTGTTTCTCACTAAAATATTTGAAATCTATAAAGCACTGTCAAATAAACATTACAAGAAAAACTTCCAGATACTCATAGTAAGGAATAATCTAATTCGGATAGATATTGTTTTTTAATATTTTCAAAACACTATGAGTTAAATTGTTTGGTTATCACTGTCCCCATTTTAGGACTTTTAGAGAATAACCTCTTCTAGTCACTGAGGGTACAAAGACAAAAACAAAATCATCCCTAACTATGAGAAAATTACATTATACTAGGGCAATAATATCTTTAAAGAAAATTAAATATTATATGTATATATATATGTTCATTTAAATATATTCACATATATACATATAATATATACATAATTGGAAGAGAGTGAACAAGAATTTATTAACTACCTACTATGTGCCAGACATTTTACTATTTTTAAAACATTAGTTCATATGATTCTCACTATAACGCTGCTAGGTATGTGTTATTATGATTTCCATTTTACACTTGATTGTGTAAATTACATGTGTAAATTGGATTTAAGTGAGGCAGAGTTGCATGAAGTCATCAGCCTCACTTTCTCTTCTGAAATCACCAATATCCAGTGGCAGGACAGAGTTAAGATAACTGTTGTTGACTTGAGATGCAATGGATGACACTGGTGTTTTTGAGGTCTAACCAAGCTCCATGTGCTCCACAACACCTGCTTCACCTGCCTTCAAAGCTGTTGGAATAAATTGCTCTCACCCACCCATTCCACCAGGGGAAAACTTTACATGCTAGAGACTTGAGACCCCAAATAAACCTGATTTAGCCTACCTGCAGTAACGATTTGCCAGGGTGTGGCTGCTGTGCAAGTTACAGCTTTATGGAACTACAGGTGAGAATTAAGAGATCAGTGGATAGCGAAGGTGGGTAGCAGCATTGTAAAAGACTTGGCAGCCTTCACACAAGAGGTGCCAGTTTTCCCAGAACATACCAGTTGAAGAACCTGGGGCACAGTAATAGTCAAAGGACTTGGAAGATATAACACAGCTAATAAGATAAGTTAGATGCATTGAAAGATTATTAGATGGCTCCTGAACAGTAATCTACTGGTATACCATGATGTTGAAAGAAAGCAGTGAAGGTCTCTAACAAATTGGGTGACCATTCTATTGGGAGGACAAAGAAGAGATTTCCACAGGATGTAGAGAAATTAATATGCTGAATTGATATGATTACAAATCAGTTTGGGTATATACAAATAAATTTCCTAGAAAAAGGTAATAGCAACTGGAGGAATAAGGACACTATTTTTGTAGGAAAATCTGTCAATACTGAGATTTAAAGGAACTTAGAGATTCTATGAGATGAATGGGAATTAAAAAGTGTATTCAGGCTTTGGAGATAGCCTGTGCAAAGGCATAGAGCTAGAATGATGTGTACAGGAAAACACAACAGTACCAGCTCAGTGCCCAATACTCAAAAAATATTTATTAAATACTTGCTATATTATAAGCACTGTATTAAAAGCTAGAAATAAAAAAAGAACAAAAACACAATGCCTGCTCTTAAAGAGTTCCTTTTCTAATGAAATCAGAAGCTAAGGAACTTGCTCAAATTCATATGACTGAGAAGGCAAACAATCCAAATCTTCAAACCTCAGAACCAGTCCCTTTCCCACTATGTCATGCTGGTATATCATCAATCACGAATAATTCCAATATTGTTTAGCATCTGTTGCTTTTCTTCTGAAATAACAAGTAGCCTAGGAATGACTAAGTAGGTTAAATAACACACTAATGACACTGCAATTACAATTCCCATATTGGTCAAATACTGTTTTATTCCATGGCACAGACCCTGATCCACTTTGATATAATTTCAAGCTCCATTTCATAACTTTCATAGCCATAAATCCTGACCTACCACATTAAATGTGTATCCTGTTAGCCATAAGGATAAATACAGAGATAATGCACAGGAATAAATCAGTATAAATCTAACACCAGATTCTAGAAGAAAAAAGAAACTTAACACTTTTAAATCACATTTAATTGACATAATTATATGATCTCCATATATAAATGGAGCAACACAATTCCAGAGGAGTAATAAAAAGACAAAATTGTAATTATATCCACATTTAAATCCAGGCCTTGACTAGCTGAAAGATATTGGGTAAATCATAGCACTTCTCTGGGACTCACTTTCCTCATTTGCAAAATGAGAAGAGGTTGAACAATATAATCCTTCATATTATTTCTAGTACTTTGAGTCCAAAATTTTACTGACACTCCTATCTCACTCCAGAGCTATAATATTTATGATTTACCTTTAATGATTAGAAATTGAATATCTGTAACCTTGAAAAAACTTTTTAGAATTGATCAACCTGTATCAAAATCCTTAGGACAATACAAGTTGCATTCACATTCATCAGTGCCCTATCTACAATTCCATATTGTTTCTAATGTTATTTCTGATATGAGAATAAACTCTGGATACCTGAATAAATAGACAGATAGAGGGAGTGGTGGAATGAATATTTATATAGGATCTCTGTCAGGCATTGTGTTAGACACTTTTTAAATATTATCTCTGTCTATCAGATAGTCAACAAAATACCATGAAAATAGTGAAAAGAAAAAAACAAGAAATAAATGACTTTCAGCCCAAGTCTCAATTTCCTTTAGATCCATTCTGATTTCCTTTAGGCCAGGACTATGAAGGTTAATGCTTATTTATATGTTGTGTCTTCATTTGCTCCTTGTTTCTTGTTTTTTCTTTCAATTCCATTCCCTTCTACACTGGTAAGAGATTTAAAATAATTGCCAAATGATTCAATTAAATTCATTACTCAATTTCCTAGTGCTTCTGGAACCTATGGTGTCTTACTGTGCTGACTTTTATACTTTTCAAGTATTCCCTCCTGGACCCCTCATGAACAATCTTTTATTGGCAAGGACTTGATTACTTCCTAATTGTCTATCTTACTTTTTCACTATTAAAGGCTAATTTTTAAGTAAGGAAAAAGCAGTTTTGAGACACAAATATTTTTAGCCCTGTCCTAATCAGGAACTTGATGTGAATTTTTAGAAGCCATTTTGCAACATATTGATGAGGACATAAAAGTACATGAACACTTCTGATTGCAAGCATATATATATACACACACATATCTATATCTATACACATATAATATGCATATGGGTATATCAGAAATGTTATATGTATATGTGTTATATAATACAAGTATGTATGTGTGTACAGTCACTGTAATATGAAGATTTGTATAAATAAATACAATATTTAATGTGATTATATATACATGTAATGAATATGTATGATTATATAGGTATACATACAAGCATGCCCATATTTGTAAATTATGAACATATGCACCCAAGTGTGTGTGCATTTGTATATGCATATATGAACATGAATAATAAAATCAGATGAATAGGTTTATACATGCATACATATACACATATGTGTGTATATATACATATATATATATGTATACATAAAATTATTCCATTTATGTAACTGGAGTTAGGGGCACAGCAGCACCCTCAATCTAGAAAATCTGCACAACATTTTGGCCCTCTTTTGCAGCAGAGAAGAAGTCTGAATGATTATGGCTGTAAAAGTTAATCATTATTTATGACATCTGAGTTTCTAAACTTTTTCTGTATCATCTGCTGGCCATTTCACGTTCTCTATATCTTCAACAAAACTCCCCCCCCAAATTCCTTTCATTTTCTTATGATAATCTGAAATATATCAAAATCACAATAGGGAAAATCACAGTGTGGAAGTGATAATTGTATTTGTGTGTGTGTGTGTGTGTGTGTGTGTGTGTGTGTGTATGTATGTGTGATGTGACTGATGATTTCATTCCCTACACCCCTTGTAGAGAACTTCTAATGAGGAAATTTCCATCATCAACATGGATTGGCAATTGCTTTGTAATTTACAATCTTGAAGCATTGGGTATGAAATCCAGAGGTCCACTGAGTTGACCAGTATCACATGGCCAATATGCTTCAGAGAAGGACTTAGATTGATGTCTTCCTGATTCCATCAAATATACACACATGTTTTTGTGACTATAAATATAGTCTAGATATATGGTTTTCTTTGTATTAGGAATATGAGATGTGGAAACATTCTTATTCAGTTAAGACTGGCAACTTGTTTGCAGCTCATAGTTTTTCGTTGCCTGGGGCATGGCAGAGACATGACATGAATGCAGAAGTTCCACCTACAGGTGTATATATCCATAAAGGTATATGAAAGTGATGGAATGCTGTTGTAGAGTAAGAAATGATAAATGGTGTGGTTTTGGAAAAACTTAGGAAAACCTGATAAACTGATACAAAGTGAACAGAACCAGGAATACAATAATAACAATATTGCAAAGTTAAACAAAGTTAAAAATTTAGAAACTCTGATCAATTCAAAAACCAGTCAATGAATAGGGGAGGGAGAGAGAAAATCTAGAAGAGAAAATAAAATGAAATTTATTTTTTTTAAAGGACATGCTTAGAATATAGTGATAAAAAATAAATTACCCCTGAATTAGGCACCAATGTAAATATGCTATGTGGCTATAACTGCTTTAATAATCCTCTCAGAGGATATTCAAACACAGTCATAACAAATTTTCAAGACATCATGGATTTCCCCTCCTACACCATTTATCAAAGTGTAGATTGTCTGTACTTCTTTTCTTTTCTACATCTCAATATATTTTGCAATCTAGAATCTCCATTTCTGCACTTTTTTGACTGAAGAAATTAAAAATAATTTCACTTAATATAAATTTTATTAACCTAAGATACATAGTATGGTGAGCACTATATAAGAAAAATAAATTAAATTTGTCTGTGAATTATTTTATCTAATCTTCTCTTACACTGGACCTTGAACTCATGATGATGTCTGTTTTTGTTGAAAGAAAATTGGGAAATTTTGAGAACCTATACTTTATCATAGAATTCCCAATTCTAATGTTCAGTTAACAACAACAAAGCATGAGAACCACTATCCTAGCCAGTAAAAAAAATAAATTGTGCTTAATTGGGATTAATTTTCTTCTTAATTAAAACAATTAAGTTAACTCTTAGTTATGCCACTTCCTTTTCCCAAGATGTTCACATACTTTTTCTTGCCTCCTAGATTTTAAAACAAGCCTGGGATGATTTACTCCTTTCTTCCCTAGAATTCTAGCACTTTTATTATCTTGATCGGTGAGTGGCCTGACCCATATCTAAATCAGTACTCTCATTATCATTTAAAAGTGTGTATCAATCTACTCCCCCATGTTTTCATTTATGATATCTATAACTTTCCAAAATAATATATTCCTGCCTTGATAATTTTGAAACACTAAGAGCTAATTCATGATTCTTTTGTTTTGAAGAAAAACAAACAAATACAAAGAACAGTCCCTCATAATTTGACTATTATTTTAAGGATTTACTTTAATTTCTGAATCATTGTTTTGACAGTAAAATAAAAGATTATCTAATATTTCTTTTCATTCTTCACATGGTAGATAAGAATTCCCCTTTATGTGTTATAGCCTTCAATTAAAGATAAATTCTTTAAGGGCAAAAACTGTCTACACCTTTGTATGTATATCCAAAGTACCTACTATCTTTGAGGGGGAGGCAAAAATACTTCAAAAATGCTTCTTCATTGATTCATTAATATGATGTAGGAATTAATAGTAAACTCATTAGTACCAAAGTTATCCAATTCCTTTGCTTTTTGGAAATGAGAACATTTGCATTTCTCTATTCCCTTCACAATTTTTCAGCACTAATGGGGCCATATTGATTAGTGATAGGGACTGGAAAGATGAGCTGAACACATCTGTAGAATTGTCAACAGATCATCATTAAGCAATGCTGAAGCCATTGGCCTTATAACTCAGGTTAAAGTTAGTCCTTCTCTAGGTGAAATTCCAAATGAAAGAGAGTTTTCAAATTTAATTTGACTCTTCTTCTGTGGCAAAGCTGGTTCTGATTCTATTGCAGCAGAGATTTAAAAGGCAGTTGGCTCACACTCATACAAAAATAGATTGAAATTGTTTTACCTGGTTTAGGTATCAGTACCATGTCTGTATCATAAAAGGAGTTTGGTAGGAGTCCTTCATTCCCTATTTTTTCGAATAGTTTATATAATATTGGAGTTAACTGTTCTTTAAATGTTTGGTAGAATTCACATGTAAATCCATCTGGTCCTGGGGATTTTTTCTTAGGGAGTTGATTAATGACTTGTTCTATTTCTTTTTCTGAAATGGGACTATTTAAGTAATTTATTTCCTCTTCTGTTAATCTGGGCAATCTATATTTTTGTAGATATTCCTCCATTTCACTTAGGTTATCAAATTTATTGGCATACAGTTGGGCAAAGTAACTCCTGATTATTGCTCTAATATCCTCTTCATTGGTGGAAAGTTCTCCCTTTTCATTTTGGAGACTAACAATTTGATTTTCCTCTTTCCTTTTTCTAATTAAATTAACTAGAGGTTTATCTATTTTGTTGGTTTTTTCATAAAACCAACTTTTAGTTTTATTTATTAATTCAATAGTTTTTTTTACTTTCAATTTTACTAATCTCTCCTTTTATTTTTAGGATTTCAAGTTTGGTATTTGATTGGGGGGTTTTAATTTGTTCTTTCTCTAGCTTTTTTGGTTGCAAGCCCAATTCATTGATTTTCTCTTTTTCTATTTTATACAAATAAGCATCTAGAGATATAAAATTTTCCCTTATTACCGCTTTGGCTGTATCCCACAGATTTTGGTATGTTGTCTCATTATTGTCATTCTCTTGGATGAAATTAGTAATTGTGTCTGTAATTTGCTGTTTCACCCATTCATTCTTTAGGATAAAATTATTTAGTTTCCAATTGCTTTTTGGTCTATTTTCTCCTGGCCTTATATTGCATGTGATTTTTATTCCGTCATGATCTGAAAAAAATACATTTATTATTTCTGCCTTCCTGCATTGGATTTTGAGGTTTTTGTGTCCTAACACATGATCAATTTTTGTATAAGTTCCATGGACTGCTGAGAAAAAAGTAAACTCCTTTCTGTCTCCATTTAATTTCCTCCAAAGATCTATCATACCTAACTTTTCTAACATTTTGTTTACCTCCTTAACTTCTTTCTTATTTATTTTGTGGTTTGATTTACCAAGTTCTGAGAGAGAGAGGTTGAGATCCCCCACTATTATAATTTTGCTGTCTATTTCTTCTTGCATCTCTCTGAACTTTTCCTCTAGGAATTTCCATGCTATACCACTTGGTGCATGTATGTTTAGTATTGATATTGCTTCATTATTTTTGGTACCCTTTAGGAAGCTATAATTTCCTTCTTTGTCTCTTTTAATTAAGTCTATCTTTGCTTTTACTTGGTCTGAGATCAGGATTGCTACCCCTGCTTTTTTTTTGTTCACCTGAAGCATACGATTCTACTCCAGCCTTTTACCTTCACCCTGTATGTATCTCTATGTTTTAGATGTGTTTCTTATATACAACATATTGTTGGATTCTGGTTTTTAATCCAGTCTGCTATCTGCTTCTGCTTTAAGGGAGAGTTCATTCCTTTCACATTCTCAGTTAAAATAACTAATTCTGTATTTCCTGCCATCTTATTTACCCTAGCTTATGCTTTTCTCTTTCTTATCCCCTTTCCCTCCTCCCTACTATTTTGCTTTTGAAAACCACTTCCCTCAAACAATCCTTCCCCTTTAGAGCCCCACCCACCCCTTTTTCCCCCCTTTCCCTCCTGTTTCCTTATAAGTATGTCTATTATTCCCTCTGAGCCAAAAAAATAAAATAAAATATAATAAAAATAGATTGAAATTTTCCAAATTATGTGACAAGATAAATTTACCTCATAGGATTTCAAGGATATCTCTGTTGTCCATTTTTGTAAAGGAAAAGAAAATATATTGTCCTGTAACAATCACCGAAGGGGAGGGGGTCTCTTTGAGTCATTGTCAGCAAGATTCTTGCCATAAACCTTCTTAATGGTTGATCCTTTTACCTGGAAGATGGTCATTTTCCAAGAGACAGTGTGGCTTCAGAAAGGGCCAAGGAAAAACATGGTATTTGATGCTTGAAAACTCTAGGAAAAATGCCAAGAGCAGAAGAAAGATCTGTACATAACATTTATCAATCTGACCAAGGCTTTTGATGTTATCAATTGTGAGAGTTTATAGAAGGTCAAGGCAAAAGTTGGTTGCCCAGAGAAGTTCATTTGTATTGTATACTAGTTCCAAGATAGCATGCCTGCATGGAATCTGAAAAATAGATGATGCTCTCACACTTTCCCATTCAGTGATGGAATGAAGTAGAGTTGTGTGTTTACTCCCATGTTTTTTAAGCATAGTTTTTTCATCAATGTTGTCAGGAGCCTTCAGTGAGGATGAAAATAGCATAAAAATGAAAATTATATTACTAACAAATTATTTAACTTTATACAAGTCAAGATTGAAGCAGAAGGAGATTTCGTGAGCAAATTTTTTTTGTTCACAAATGACGTAAACTCAATGCAGCCTCTGAGGCAAGATGCAACAGAGTATAGATCAGTTCTCTGCCAATTGTGCTAATTTTAGCCTGACAAGTAATACCAAGTAAACAGAGCCAACATCATGCATTCATACATAGAAGTTTTGATTACAACAAATAGAAAAATTTTGAATAGTGTGAATAAGTTCACTTACTTGGGTAGCATGCTTTCCAGGGTGGTACATATAGATGAGCAACTGGATGACCACATTGCCAGAACTAGCTTAGTGTTTGGGCAGTTCTTAAGGAAAATATGTTTCTATTGGGCCTATATCCCAAAGAGATCTTAAAGGAAAGAAAGGATTCCACATGTGCAAAAAATGTTTGTGACATCTCTTTTTCTAGTGGCAAGAAACTGGAAACTGAATGATTACCCATCAATCGGAGAATGGCTGAATAAATTATGGTATATGAATGTACTAATATAACTCCTTCCCCCTTAACACACACATTCTAAGATCAATTAAATTAAACAAATATTTTCAAGAACCTACTATGTTTTTGGCAGTATGTTATTTGCTAGGGATACAAGACTTAAAATGAAGTACATCCTTTCCTCAAGGAGCTTACATTTACTTAGGGAGACACAGCATATTCTCAAATAAATAAGCACAAAATATAGACAAAATAAATATAAATAAACTTGAAGTGAAAGAGGGCATTAACAACTAGGGGGATTAAAACAGTATGTTTGTAGAATGTGGCACTTAATTTCTATATCAAAGGAAGATGGAGATTATAAAGACAAAATGAAAGAGGGTAAACATTTTAGGTATGAGGAACAACCTGTGCAAAGAAACAGAGGTGAAAGATAGACTTTCACAAACAATGAGGTCAGGTAAACAAATTTGACTGGAATATAATTTGTATGACCTATTCTATATTAGAAAATCATTTTGGAAAGACATGTTAGAAGTAAATCTTTAAATGCAAAGATATGATCTATAGACATGTGCAGGCCTTATTAAAATATTATTGAAGTCATTTGGGTAATTAGAATTTTGTAGAATTAGGAAAAAAACAGTTGTTGGATGAGATTTTCTAAATGAAAATTCAATTACATAATGTCTTTTTATCCCGGTTGATTGTGCCAATAAAATCTCCTATTAGTGGAGAACATATTTCCTGTTTAAATTATTTGTATTTGAACCACCCTAGAATGTTCACTTATATGTTCATTACAAATTCAATAATTTGGAAATCAGCCCCTGTAGCTACACTTGATATTCAGTTACTGAACTATAATACTTTGTTTCATTACTCATACTCAGGTGTTTTGGAAATATGTCCCATCAACTTATAAATTATGCAACTGCTGTTGTAAATTCATGGACCAACTACATAGGAAGTTTTCTATTGCATTTATATTCGCTTTTGTGGAATTAAAATATGAATGAGCTACTTTGCATCTCATACTTGGAGTAAATGAATGTCTGAAGTGTTAGAAAAAACAGGAAAGCATCATTTTTATTTGAAATTCATAGCCAATCTGTCATTTTGACAGATGCATGTCCCCAGCTTATTGTAGGGCATTGAATGAAAAATGAAGTTCATATTATGATGTACAAAATTTCTAAAGTTTTTTGGTTTTTTTTTTTTTAGCAGATAGGTTGTAGCAGATAGCGTGGAAGAGCAGTTGAATTTGGGTCTTGACTGCTATTTTTCACAACTGTTTAATCTTTTCTCTTTTCCTGGAATCAAATTTGTCTGCAAATTGAAAATGATAATACCTAAAACATTCATTCTTAAATCTGAATCTCAGGATTGTTTTGAGGTTCACATGAGATAATGAATATGACTATTTTTTAGAACTATAATCATATGACTATGTTTTGTTAACGTAATCACTACACATGTAAGTTATATTGTCTTCATTAGAGAAAGTAAATACCATGAGGGAACTTCAATCACAGACAGGATATTTAACCTAGGATTTTATTTTATTGTATTTTTGAATTTTATTTTTATTTTTTTAGTAAATTTATTTGCATTATTTTGTGAATCATGTTGGGAGAGAAAAATCATAGCAAAAGATAAAAACCATGGGAGAGAGAAAAAAAAAAGAAAAACAGAAAAAAACAAGTGAATATAGTATGTGTTCATTTATATTCAGTCTCCTTGTTCTTTTTCTGGATGCAGAGGGCATTTTCTGTCTATTGAGATTGCTTTTATTTAATTTGTTTAAATTTAAATTAACATTAATATCAGCACCAATTAATTTAATTATGAATTAATTATATTATTATAATATATGAATTAATAATAAATAAATTAGATTGAATTAATATCAATACATTAACTTATTTGAAGAACCACAGAAAAGAGCCAAGTTTTTCCATAGTTGATCATCACACATTCTTGCTGTTATCGTATACAATGTATTCCTGATTCTGCTTGTTTCCCTCAGCTTCAGTTCAGGTAAATTCTCCCAGGCCTTTCTAAAATCAGCTTGTTCATCATTTTTAATAGAACAATAATATTTCATTACCTTCATGTATCACAACTTGTTCAGCCTTTCCCAGTTGATGGGCATCTACTAATTTTCCAATTCATTGCTACCATGAAAAGAGCTGCTATAAATATTTTTGTATATATGCGTACTTTTCCTTCCTTTATGATTTCCTTGGGATACAGACCCAGCAATACCACTGGGTTAAAGGATATGTACAGTTTTATAGCCTTTTGGGCATAGTTCCAAATTGCTCTACAGAATGATTAGATCATTTCACAATCCCAACAACAATGCATTAGTGTCCCAGTTTTCACACAGCCCCTCCAACATTTCTCATTATCTTTTTTCCTGTCATCTTAGTCTAGGATTTTAAAGTATTATTTAAAAATGGTTATGGGGCAGCTAGGTGGCACAGTGAATAGAGCACCAGCCCTGAAGTCAGGAGGACCTGAGTTCAAATCTGGTCTCAGGCATTTAACATTCCCTACCTGTGTGACCCTGGGCAAGTCACTTAACCTCAACTGCCTCAGCAAAAAAGCAAAAAAAATGGTTGTAGTCCCCTAGACATTTTAAAATTTTCTTCATACAAATGCCTTTATCAACAAATATGTCTTGAGAATCTAGGTATTCACCATGACTAAATAGGATTTATACCAGGAATGCAGGGCTGATTCAATATTAGGAAAATTATCAGCATAATCAATTATATTAATAACAAAACTAACAAAAATCATATGATTATCTCAACAGATGCAGAAAAAGCATTTGATAAGATCCAACACCCATTCGTATAGGAATAAATGAAGTTTTCCTCAAAATGATCAGTAGCTATAAGTAAATTAGAGGAATGTAATATAGTTCACCTCTCAGACCTTTGGAGATGGAATAAATTTATGTCCAAAGAAGAACTGGAACTCTTAATTGAAAACCAGATAGATAACTTTGACTATATTAAGTTAAAAAGTTTTTGTACAAACAAAATCAATGCAGACAAGATTAGGAGGGAAGTAATAAATTGGGAAATCATCTTTACATTCAAGGGTTCTGATAAAGGTTTCATCTCAAAAATATATAGAGAATTGTCTCATATTTATAAAAATTCAAGCCATTCTCCAATCAATAAATGGTCAAAGGATATGAACAGACAATTTTCAGAGGATGAAATTAAAACTATTTATAGTCATATGAAAAGGTGCTCCAAATCACTGTTGATCAGAGAAATGCAAATCAAGACAACCCTGAGGTACCACTTCACACCTGTCAGATTGGCTAAAATGACAGGAAAAGTTAATGATGAATGTTGGAGGGGTTGTGGGAGGGCTGGGACACTGATGCATTGTTGGTGGAGCTGTGAACGGATACAGCCATTCTGGAGAACAATTTGGAGCTATGCTCAAAAAGTTATCAAACTGTGCATACCCTTTGACCCAGCAGCATTTCTATTGGGCTTATATCCCAAAGAAATCATAAAGGAAGGAAAAGGCCCCACATGTGCAAGAATGTTTGTGGCAGCCCTTTTTGTAGTGGCTAGAAACTGGAAATTGAATAGATGCCCTTCAATTGGAGAATGGCTGAATAAATTATGGTATATGAATATTATGGAATATTATTGTTCTGTAAGAAATGACCAGCAAGATGATTTCAGAGAGGCCTGGAGAGACTTACATGAACTGATGCTGAGTGAAATGAGCAGAACCAGGAGATCATTATACACGGCAACAACAGTACTATATGACAATTAATTCTGATGGACATGGCTCTCTTCAACAATGATATGTTTCAAACCACCTCCAATTGTTCACTGAAGAAAGCCATATACACCCAGAGAGAGGGATGCGAAATGTGGACCACAACATAACATTCTCATACTCCTTGATTGATGTTTGCTTACATTGTGTTTCCTTTATCTGATATATCGTTTGTGTAGATAAGATTTTTCTTGCACAACAATGATAAGTTTGGAAATATGTATACATATATTCGATTTGCCAATATTTTAACATAATTAACATGTAGTGGATATCCTGCCATCTAGGGAAGGGGTGGGGAAGTTGGGGGGAAAATTTGTAACTGAAAGCTATGTAAGGGTTATTGTTGAAGAATTACCCACACATATGTTATGCAAATAAAATAAAATTTTAAAAAAATGATCAGTAGCATCTATTAAAAACCATCAGCTAGCATCATATGAAATGGGGACAAATTAGAACCATTTCCAAAAAAAATCAGGGGTGAAACAAGGTTGCCCACTATCACCATTATTATTCAATATTGTATTAGAAATGTTAGCTTTGGCAATAAGAGAAGAAAAAGAAATTAAAAGGATTAATGTAGGTATTGAGGAAATCAAATTTTCACTCCTTGCAGATGATATGATAGTATATTTAGAGAATCCTAGAGAATCAACTAAAAAACTACTAGAAAAAATCATAACTTTAGCAATGTTGCAGGATACAAAATAAATCCACTTAAATTTTCACCATTTTTAAAGTCTGACTTGGATTGTGCACTCCTTCAACCCGAGTGAGACTGACCTTTCTTGAAGTCCTTCTAAGGCATCTTGAACTGGAAAATTGTTTCATTTTTTCTTTTTATAGGCTCTGTTGTTCCAGCCTCTATTGGGAAAGTGGGAGAGCTCAAGCATCTTCCTAGCTTCACTCAGTCATCTTGGATCTGTTCCTCTTAAATTCTTTCCTTTTCAGAGGAATGCCCCTTCCTCACTTCCCCCTCATGGCTTACTGAGTCCTTCAAGGCTCAACTCAAATTGCATGTTCTGCAAAAGGACTGCCATTCATACTGTGCATATATTAAATGTATTTATTTGTACATTGTCTCCCTCCTTAGAATATGAGATCCTTGAGATCACGAACCCTGCATTTTGTTGTTTCTTTTTTGTTTTTTTTGTTTTTTAATTTTACCTTTCTTTGGTATCATTAGAGTTTTGCACAATGAAACATAATAAATGTTTGTGACTTCCTGGATTAATCTTCCAACTTTCACTATTCCATTTTTGGTCATTTTTGCTAGCAGTATGGGGTTCAAGCTGAGACACTCAAATGAGGAGATTAGAAATGAATCCCTATACATGAACTTTGGATCAAAATATTACTAGGTTGCTTGTTTTCACTGAATGAAGACACTAAATGGGATTTCTAAGCATTTAACTTTTCTGGCATTACTTTATGTGTTTTGATCATGTACAAAGTTTCTTCATGTCCAGTGAATTCAGCTTGTTACTCTATGTATGCTAAATAAATTCTTCTTTTTGAGCTTTTTGGGTTGCTGAGATTGCATAAAATACTTATTTTACCATTTTGTTCAGGTCACATGATAGTGTTCAATTCTTTTAATAAAATTTTTAATTATAATATTGAGAAGCAAACATTTGCAAGAGAGGTCTCAATAAGTACTGTAGGTGCTAGGTTATAATGGGTTTTGATGCAGCCTTCATTGAGATGAACTACTATACAGAGATAACTATCTTCAAAAAAAGTGAGTATAGTAAGGATTTATTTTGGATCTATTTTTTTATTTGTTTATCTTCTCCAGTTACATGTAAAAACTTTTTTTCTTATACATGTACATTCATTTTTAACATATTTCCATATGAATGGAATGTTTGGAGAGAAAAATCAGAACAAAGAAGAAAAAAAGCTGAAAATACTATGTATTGATCTATCTACATTCAGTCTCCATGGCTTTCTCTCTGGATGCGGATGGCAGTTTCCATTCAAAGTTTATTGGGATTGCCTTAGATTATTGAACCTGGGGAAGAACCAGATCTATCACAGTTGATCAAAACACAATCCTGCTGTTGCTGTGTGTCATGTTTTCCTGGTTCTGCTTGCTTCATTCAGCATCAGTTCATGCAAATCTTTCCAGACCCTTCTAAAGATCAGCTTGTTCATCATTTTCTATAGAACAATAATATTCATTATTTTCATATACCATAATTTATTCCGCCATTCTCCAATTGATGGGCATAGCCTTAGTTTCCAATTCCTTGCCACCATAAAAAGAGTTGCCTCAAACATTTTTGCACACCTGTATGCTTTCCCCTCATTTATTATTTCTTTGTGATATAGACCCAGTAGCAGCATTGCTGGATCAAAGGGTATGCACAGTTTTATAGCCATGTGGGCACGGTTCCAAATTGCTCTCCAAAGTGATTGGTTCATTTCACAATTCCACCAAGAATGCATTAATGTCCCAATTTTTCCACATTCCCTCTAACAGTTATTATATTTTCTTTTCATCTTAGCCAATGTGATAGATGTGATGTGGTACCTCAGAATTATTTTAATTTTCATTTCTCTAATTAATATTGATTTAGAATATTTTTTCATATAATTATAGATGGTTTTAATTTCTTCATCTGACAGTTTCCTGTTTATGTCCTTTGACCATTTATCAATTGTGGAATGGCTTGTATTCTTATAAATTTGAGTCAGTTCTCTCTATCTTTTAGAAATGAGACTTTTAACAGACACACTGACTGTAAAATTTTTCTTCCCAGCTTTCTGCTTCCCTTCTAATCTTGGCTACATTGTTTTTGTTGATACAAAAACTTTTAAATTTAATTGTAATCAAAATTATCAATTTTATATTTTATAATATTCTCTTATTTTCCTTTGGTCATAAATTCCATCCTTCTCCAAACATCTGATAGGTAATCTATCCTTTGCTCTCCTAATTTGCTTATGGTATTATCATTTACACCTAAACCATTTTGACCTTATTTTAGTATGAAGTGTGAGATGTAGCTCTTTTGAGTTTCTGACATATTATTTTCTAGTTTTCCCAGCAATTTTTGTGAAATAGTGAGTTCTTATCTCAGAAGTTGGAATTTGAGAGTTTATCAAAGACTAGATTACTACAGTCATGGATCTACCACTCCCATTTCTTAGCCAGTACCAGATAGTTTTGATAACTGCTGCTTTATAATAGACTTTAGATTTGTGTTAGTACAAATACTGCATCTACTATCCTTTGCATTTTTTTTTTCATGAATTCTCTTTGTATCCTTGACTTTTTCTTTTTCTAAATGATTTTGTTATTATTTTTTCTAGATCTAGAAAATAATTTTTTGCCACTTTGACTTAAATGGCACTGAATAAGTAAACTAATTTAGATAGAATTGCCATTTTTATTATATTACATAATAATAATTCAATAAGGTGGGAATTGGAAAAAATGTTGAAAAATGGGAAATAGAATTGTCTAAAGTCAGGTAGACCCTATCTTTATTATTGCCCAAGCAAACCCAATGTAGAATTCAGCACCTGAGAATAAAAGCATTGACAGGAATGGAGCAGTTTTCTTAGGCTTGGTGGGACCGTCATCTCCTGCTAGTTGCTAAAATTTGAACCTGGAACAAAAGGCACAAAGAGGCTACAGAGACATAAGGAATCTATCCATCAGCTGGTGTTATTGCTATTTTTATCCATGTACCTTTATTTTTCATTTAAGAGCTATATTCTAACTGTTAAACAAATCCTTGGTTTATACATGGTGATCTCAAAGTGTTTGGGTGGTTTTAAGCTAACAGAGCTATCAAAATTTAAGGCTGCACAAAGACTTTGGTGATTTCTTACTTATACTGGATCAATTAGCAAGGTAATGCAGTTAAATTGTGTGGTGGATAGAGTGTTGGACTTGGAACCAATCATTCTAGAGAAGAGATCTGATTTATTTTAGACTATTTTTTCATCTATGAAATAGGGATAATAATAGCATGGACTTCAAATAGTTGTAGAGAATGAAATGATATAATATGTGTGAGATGCTTTGCAAATCTTAAAGTTTTATGTTAGTATTAAATAATAATAATTGCTATTATTATTATTTATTCACACCATTTGTATTGCTGGGTTTAAGTCAGCTTGCTGTACTAAACTGCAAATAGTCTTATGTTCAATATGTTGGGTTTTTTTGGTACAAGCTATTAGTCAAAAGAGTAAGAGAATTTCTCGAAGTGTACCTAGGCCCTTTCATTAATGACAACCTCTGATATAAGAATTACATAAATCGAAAGATCATTTTAATCAGCTTCATATGAGAGGTAATAAAATATGAAAGGAATATTGATTTTTAAATTAGAAGATACATTGTACACCTCAAATTAAATAATCAAGATACTTAAATCTCTTCGAACATCAGTTTCTAATTCTATAAAATGGGTATAATTATAAGTCATGGTGCTATTAGGAGGGAAATGTTTTCTTAATATTAAAAGCAATTTATAAAAATGTAGTACTGTGTAAATATGAATTATTACAAGTGCCACATGAGAGAACAGACTACAAATGTCATGTGTGAATTCCATTAATTAGTACATAAGTCCCTTGGTACTAGAGATTGTTTAATTTATTGTCCTCATATTTTGCTAGTACCTAAGCTTCATAAATGCTTTTTTATTGATGAATAGAAAAATTGATGGGACAGATAGTAGAATGAGAAATAGATCATGAGAGAATGTTGGAGGAAATTCTGGGAAAAGGTAAAAGCAGAAATAAAAAGGGAAGAAAGAATAGCCTGAGATTCTTAGTCATATTAAAAATGTGAAGGGAACAGGGAATTCAAGAATTGAAGTAAAGATCCAGGATTAAGCTATATCTGATTTATGAAAGACCATGATTATTATCTGAAATTTGTATGCAAAAGAGTCCCCATGAAAGTGTTTTTATTTGTTTGTTTTGAAGGGGAATAACATTATGAATTTTTAATTTTAATAAGATTAATTTTGTCAGGTTTATAGGATGGCTTTGAAAAAAATGGAAGAAGAATGGATAAGAGACTATTGTAATAGTTTAGGCAAATTGTGGAGATTAAAATTATTCTACCTTCAATAAAAGAGACTGAGGCAGAGCTCTGAAACAATGGCATTTAATTAAAAGTTCCATGGTTTCCTCCAATGAAGTGGACTTCATATTTTCCTTAAGATCTGAGATATCCCCTCCTTCCAAGGCCCTATTTTTATAAGGCTAGATGTCCAGTCACTCAAGAACAACTATAGTAAATAGAGAATAATTCAATTGATTAACATATGATGTATAAGCTAAAATAAGCAAAATAATATATCAACAGGGACACAAAATATCTCTACACAAGATGGACAGACTACATCTTAGGTTGGGCAAGTGGAAATGGTACAAACTATAATAGTCAGGGAGCTATGTGGTCATAAGGTGATCACCTGCTCCTATTGGACAGACAATTGATCTGAAAGGTACAACAATAGTTGCGGTGGTTTTTCATTAGTTGCCACCTTTGCCACACTGGACTTGGTCAACATTACAAGGAAAAGCAAGAATGGAGAGGCTTTAATTAACTTCCTATAGTTAAGCAAGTAAACTTTGGAATCTGCAGCTCACAGTTCTGGGTCTTATACACAGAACTTTGATATGATTCTGTCCAATTGATTAATATTGATTAGAAGAGAGTAAGGTCCAAAGGAATCATCTGTCATACAGCAGGACCCAGAATGGTGATCATGAAAATAGAAGGAAAGCTTTTGTTCTGGATTAGTTTTTAGCTAACTAAATTTGAGGGCCAGTTAAAAGGAGGGGTCCAAGAGAACTCTGAAGTTATGAAATGTTATTGATTTCAACAACAAACATTTATCAAATACCTGCCCTATTTTAGTTAGTATGAATAAAAGGAAACAACAGGTCCCTGACCTCAAAAAACTTACCCTATGATAGGAAAGCAGAATCAATATCCACATAGCTAAATAAAAACAAGGTAATACAAGGAGGAAAAGAACACTAATATTGGATATTAGATAATGGTAATATGGGGTGATTTAAAATAATGTGCTGAACCTTGACAGAAAATAAAGATTTCAAAAGATGTAGAAGCAATGAAAAATGAGGGTTTTGGTACCAAAATAAGAATAAAAAAGAAAATATATTTATTGGCACAAAATAATAATCACAGGTATATATTAAATTTAAGGCCATGGTTGGTCAATAAAAGTGCCAAAATTAAATCTTCCTCTAACTACTATTTTTTTAGACTTCCTTGAGCTTTTATATATTAAGTTCATTGATTTATTGATAAAATTTGGTAACTGTTTGCTATGTACCAGATCATGTGTCAGATAGGGACACAAAGACAAAAAAAAAAAAAAGGAAACAATTCCTGCCACTAAGGAATTTATATTCTATTAGATATTTTGAACTAAATGTTAGAATGATGTTATTAATTTGTCTTTGATTTGTCTTTGCAGGACGAGATTAGAGGATCTATTTTAATCCATCTTGGAATATAACATGTATTCATTGATGGCCTATAGAACACATTCATGGTAGCAGGTAAGGAGGTTGTCTATATCTTTGGAATAGAGTGGAATTGACTTGCTTAAGTGGACATATGATTATTGCCTTATTAGCACTATGCTTTAATGATATTACTTAATCAGATAATAATTTGGTTAAAAAACAGTGGTGGACAATAATAAAGTATGGCTGAGTAGAAACATCAGACAGCCAATTTGTGTTAGAAATTTAAGTTTGGGGAAAAAATGAGTTTAAGAATTAAATTTAAGTTTAAAAAAAGATACATCTGTGATTGAGCTTCCACTGAGGTGATAATTAAAGCCATAACAAGTTATACATAGTAGATTTGCAGTTCCATGTGCAATATATATTTTTTAAAAACTATACTGTTATGGAAATGTTTATCTCATTCCATAAATTAAAAATAAAATAAATTTTAAAAAATCATAGGTGAGGAGAAAAAGAATTATTTTAACAACTTAATTTAGTTTATTTATAATGTTACTTAGGTCATATATAATACTAAATAAACAACAAAAAAAAAGAAAGCTTAGCTACTCATGCTATAAAATATGTGTGTTAAAGGACATCAGGATTCCTAACAATTTATATTTCTTTTCCTATTACCTTGATAGAATAAATAGCTTCTATCAAATACTACAAGCATGTGGCTTAAGTTTGTGTCCATGTCCACAGTCAGAGAAATTAATTGGAGAAGAACAAAGGTTGATATATCAGAAATAAGTATGTGTGAGTAGTTTGTAATACACACACACACACACACACACATATTATATATTGTTGACTATAGGGTAGAGGTAATTACTGTTCAATTATCTTTGATCATGATCTTTGAGGTCCCTTCTAACTTTGAGATTCTGTGATTATTGGGGTTGAATGTGGATATATATATATCAGGAAGGAATACTTTTGGAATTTTAACAATGTGGCCAGTCCATCAGAATTGTACTCTCTTGCAGTAGAATCTGACTACCTAGCAGTTTACTTGAAGAAAAGACTTCAGTGTTCAGTACTTTATCTTGCCAGATGATCTTCGGGATCTTCCTAAAACAATTCAAATGGAAATGAGTCATTTTCTTGCATGACATTGGTAGACTATACAGATTTTACAGGCATACAATAATGCAGTCAGAACAATGGCTCTAAAGTCCTTCAGTTTGATTGGCAATTCAGTACTTTTTCTTTCTCACACTTTCCTTTTATAATTTTTATTTTTAAAGCTTTTTTATTTTCAAAACATATGCATGGATAATTTTTCAACATTGACCCTTGCGTAGCCTTGTGTTTCAGATTTTCCTCTCCTCCTCACTCCCTTTCCTAGATGGCAAGCAATCCAATATATGTTATCCTTGTCAAAATATATTTTAAATCCAATATGTATAAACAAAATTATACAATTCTCTTGCTACATAGGAAAAATCAGATCAAATAGGAAAGACAATTTGTAAGAAAACAAAATTCAAGTGAATAACAACAAAGAGAAGGAGAATGTTATGTTGTGATCCACATTCAACCCTAATAATCACAGAATCTCAAAGTTAGAAGGGACCTCAAAGATCATGATCAAAGATAATTGAACAATAATTACCTCTACCCTATTGTCAACAAATAATACACCTTCTGAAGCAATCTAGTCTACCTTTGGATAGCTCTAATTATTAGACAATTTTTTATTACTACCTGCCTGAATTTGCCCTTTTACAATTTACCTCAATTGCTTGTAATTATGCCCTCTAGAAACAAACAGAACAAAGGTTTTCTTCTTCTATACAATAGCTCTGCTATAGATAATACAATGCAATTCTTTTGTGTTAGAGCTGAGGAAAGTAAAATCAAAAAAGGCCAGATGACTTATCCAAGATCTCATTAGGCAAGGTATAAGAATCAAGATTCAAACACATATCCTTAGATTTCTTTTTTTTTATAAAGCTTTTTATTTACAAAACATATGAGTGACCTTTCAACATTGACCTTTGCAAAAAAACTTTTTTTTCCCAAGCTTTTCCTTTCCTTCCCCCCACCCCCCAGTGCTAGATGACAGGTAATCTAATACATGCTAGATAGGATAAATTATATGACAAATACAGTACATGTATACATATCTATACAGTTATCTTACTGCACAAGAAACACCAGATCTAGAAAGAGAAGAAGAAAAAAACAACCTAAGAAGGAAAACAAAATGCATGGAAATATTCACAGAAAGCGTTAAAATGCTGTGTTGTGGTTCACTCTCAATTCCCACAGGCCTCTCTCTGGATGTATATGACTATCTTCATCGCAGCACAACTGGTTTGAATCACATCATTGTTGAAGAGAACCATGTCCATCAAAATTGATCATCGTATAGTCTTGTTGCTGTGTATAATGTTCTCCTGGTTCTGCTGATTTCACTCAGCATCAGTTCATGCAAGTCTCTCCAATCCTCTCTGAAATCCTCCTGTTGGTCATTTCTTACAGAACAATAATATTCCATAACATTCATATACCATAATTTATTCAGCCATTCTCCAATTGATGGGCATCTTTTCAATTTCCTGTTTCTTGCCACTACAAAAAGGGCTGCCACAAACATTTTTGGACATGTGGGTCCCTTTCCCTCCTTTAAAATCTCTTTGGGATATAGGCCCAGTAGAAACACTGCTGGGTCAAA
>JAJPUD010001575.1:64353-106411 GCA_023553655.1 Myrmecobius fasciatus
GCACAACCCTCCATCTCTTAATCCTAAGCCTACATAGTAAGACCATCCACTATAGGGCTATTCCCTTCATCTCTTGATATTGGATAGAAAATAATAGAGGATATAGATATGCTTACTTTTCTGATGCATAATGCCTAATGATCTTTCTTATTTTTATACTTTTTAATGTAAAATTACATAAGCTATCATCTGATAGCTTGTGTAATAAAACATAAAAAAGTATAAAAATAAGAAAGATCATTAGGCATTATGCATCAGAAAAGTAAGCATATCTATATCCTCTATTATTTTCTATCCAATATCAAGAGATGAAGGGAATAGCCCTATAGTGGATGGTCTTACTATGTAGGCTTAGGATTAAGAGATGGAGGGTTGTGCAGGGTTTCAGGGAAGACTAATACTTCTGGTGTAAGGACTTGCTGAGCTCTATTGAAGGCTGCTAATGCACCTTTGGTGACCCACACAGTCACCAAAGTTGCTTCAAGAAACTGTAGCACATGCAGTGGTCAGATCCATAAAACTTCCTGGACGGAGGGGCTAAACCATACTGAGGATAACCAATAACTCTCAAACCTATTAGTCTTTTAGGGGAATGCATACCCCAAGCACATGAAGACTTCTGGTAGAATGGGCAGATGGGAATAAATTGGTCCAAAGGTGGTTAAAGCAGATAGTATGGAGCATTGAGTACTTAATCAGACACAGAAGACACCAAGTTCACCCCACTGCATCTTGGATTTTACCAATTATCCTCACTTGTCTTGCTAGTAGATTTTGATGGTTCTGAAAAAGAGAATGAGACTGATAGTTTTTAGCAACTCTATCTCAACTAAATCCAATTCATGGCTAAGTCAAGACATCATCCCATGATTTCATTGCTTCTTTTTGAGAAGGAAAGATGCAAAACAACAAGAAGAAGCCCTGGATACAGGTTAGAAAAATGTAAAGTTTATCTGCATCTCTGGAGGAAAGTAGCATAGTCACATATGAAATTAGAGACAAATCTATACTATAAATCTATATAAAATCTATATAAATCTATACTATACAAATCATACTATGGATTGCTAGCCCTGCTTTTTTTTTTGTTCATCTGAAAAATAATGGATTCTGCTCCAGCACTTTCATTCTGTATGTATCCTTATGCTTTAGATGTGTTTCTTGTAAGATTCTGGCTCTTAATCCAGTGTGCTATCCGCTTCCATTTTATGGGAGAGTTCATCTCATTCACATTCACAGTTAAAATAACTAATTCTGTATTTCCTGCCATCTTATTCACCCAAAGTTATATTTTTCTCTTTGCTTTCCCCCTTCCCTCTTCTCCAGTATTTTGCTTTTGATGACCACCTCCCTCAAACAGTTCTCCCCCTTTAGAGCCCCTTCCCCTTTTTTACACTTTCCCCCTACTTCTTCTATTTTCCCCTTCTATTAGTCTTTCCCTTGCTTTCCCCCCTTTCCCTCCCACTTCCCTATAATGTGGGACGAGTTTCTCTGTGAAACCAAATATGGATGATATTCTCTCTTAGAGCCAAATCTGATGAGAGTAAGATTCACACAATACTTATCTCCCTCCCTTTTTTTCTCTCAATTATAATAGGTTTTCTTTGCCTCTTCATGAGATGTAATTTCCCTTATTTTGCCTCCTTTTTCCTCTTTTTCCAGTATGATCTCTTTTCTACCTCTAGTTTTTTTTCCATATTATCCAAATAAAATAACATTATATCCACATTCTCTAAGTATACCTATAATAAAAATATAGTTCTCAAGAGTTCTTCCCTTTTTACCTTTTTATGCTTCTCTTGAGTTTGTATTTGGAGGTCAAATGTTTTGTTCAGATCTGGTCTTTTCATTAACAATAGGTGAAATTCACTTATATCATAAAATAGCCATCTTCTTTCCTGAAAGATAATGCTCATTTTAGCTAGATAGCTTATTCTTGGCTGTAATCCAAGTTCCTTTGCCTTTCAGAATACCAGATTCCAGGGCCTTCAAACCTTTAAGGTGGAAGCTGATAGATCTTGGGTGATCCTATTGTGGCTCCTTGTATTTGAATTGTTTCTTTCTGGCTGCTTGCAATATCTTTTCCTTGGTGTGATAGTTCTGAAGTTAAGCCACAATATTCCTTGGGAATTTAATTTTGGAGTCTCTTTAAGGAGGTGATTGGTGAATTCTTTTAAAGGCTATTTTACCTTCTGATTCTAAGACATCAGGGCAGTTTTCTTTCATGATTTCCTGGAAGATGGTGTCTTGCATCTTTTTTTTTTTTTTTTCAACATGGTTTTCAGGAAGTCCAATAATCCTTAAATTGTCTCTCCTAGATCTATTTTCAGGTCAGTTGTTTTTCTAGGAAATATTTCATGTTTTCTTCTATTTTTAATTTTTTTTGGTTTTTGTTTGATTCTTGAAGTCTTATTGAGTCATTCACTTACATTTGTTCAGTTATAATTTTTAGTGTATTATTTTCTTCAATTACCTTTTTTAGCTCCTTTGGTAATTGGCCAATTTAATTGTTTTGTTCATTGCATTCTTTTTCCATTTCACCAATTTTGTTTTCCAGTGAATTGGTGTCTTTTTCATATCTCTTTTGTAGAGCATTATATGCTTTTTCCATTCCTTCCTGCAATGATCTCATTTTATTTTCCCATTTTTCTTCTAACTCTCTTTTGAGATTCTTTATTCAGTGTTCCAAAAAGTCTTATAAAATGGAGACTAGCTCATGTCTCCCTTTGCAGCTTCCTGTGGAATTGCTTTACCTTTAGGCACCTCAGGATTTGAGGTCTGTTCTTCTCTCTCTCCCATAAAAGCTGTCTATGGTGAGAGTTCTTTTTGTTTTTTATTCATTTTTTAAGGCTTGAGGAATGTTCAAAGCAAAGGAGTTCCAGCTGCTTTAATTTTCCCTGGGGCAGTTCTTATGATTGATTTCTGGTGCTGGGTAATGGCAGCTAGGTCCGGCTCTTCATAAATCAATTGTTTATAATTTATCTTTTACAAAAGGCAGATCTGCTAAACCACCTACTTACAACCAGGGCAGAATGGCCCAAGAGGCCCACATAAGCTTCCCAGGTGCTTAGAAACTGCCACACTCTGAGTCCCTGCCGGCTTCCTGCCCTGTCGCCTGGAGCTGCCGTCTGGGCTTGGCAAACTGTCCCCTTGCCCAAGTGAAACAGACCTGTTCTGAAGTTCTTCCAATGTAACTACTTCTGTGAATGTGTTGTACTCCAAATATTTGGGGGTGCTTTGTCTCCAAAACCAGTTCAGAGGTTTAATCTATTGTTGGTTTAAGAGAAGGTCTGAGGAGGTCACAGAGTCATGTCTGTTCTCTGCCATCTTGGCTTTGCCCCCCAAATCTATCACAGTATAGAAGTAAATGTTTTGGAAATGATATGAGTTCATATCATGAATAAACTAATGATGAAAAATACCAAAAAATGTTTTAAAGAACATCACAATAGAATGTAGAATCTGACTCTTCCTTGAAAAGAATTGAAAAGAAGTGTGATATTCAATTTCCCTTCAAGAAAAATCATTACATGCATAGATGTGTATATGATTAATCTCTGGTAAGCAGAACATTTTATGAACTAAAACACTCCATTCCTCAACCATTGTGGGATAATGGAATTACTATATTTTCCTAGCAGGCCCTTCAATTTTGAGATGGATTTAAGGAGAAATTTTAGTACTTGAGCTTTTGTATAGTGACCTTCTAAATATAATGTAAAATGTCTTTCTGTGGCAGCAAAGTACTGGACATAAAGTGAAGTCCCATTGGAAAATAAAAGAGCAATTGTGACATATTTATATAATGGAATTTTATTAAACAGTAAGAAATGAAGAATATGAAAAATTTAGGGAAGCTTGAGAAGATATGTATGAATTGGTTCAGAGCAAAATAAGCAAAATCAATTAAAAGAACATTTAATTAATCAATTTGTATTTATCTTTACTTTTCTTTGCTATTTAATATATAAATGTTATATGTTACATTACATATATTGTTTTATATAAATTATATATTTGTCTTTGCTATTGTGAGTACTATACTGAGAATTAGACATGCAATGATAAAGATGAATCAGTCCTTGTCTTTAAAGATCTTGCATTCTATAGAAGGAAGCAACACATACACAAAATAGTGGTAAGAGAGGAGACTCACCGCTATGTGATCAGAAAGGCCTCGGAAAAGGAAGTAACATTTGAGGTGAATTTTGTAGGAAATCAGGAATTTTAAAACAGCAATGATAAATAACTACTTTATAAGCATACTTTATGAGCATGGGAAAGAGATACAATATTATGTGTGAGAAGCAGCAAGAAGGATGGTTTGATTGAATTGTACTATGAATTAAAGGGCCTGAAATATAATATCTGAAAAGATAGGTTTGATTTAATTTATTAAGAGACTTAAATGCCAAACAGAGTAGCCTTTATTTGATCCTGGAAGTAGTAGGTAACTAATAAACAATATTAAGCACAGGATTCTAATCAGTCATACCATATAGTTTTGGCATCTGAATGGAATATGGATTGCAGACCGTTAGTGAAGTGAAGAAGGAAAATCAATTATTTTTTTTTCATTCTTTTTTTTATTGATTGATGGCAATTTTAAGAGTGCAGATCAGAGGTGATGAAGGCTATAACTACATGATTATACCATGTGAATGTTGGTTAGGGAACTGGATAAGAGGTGCTAGGAAAGGAGAATCAAAGACACTTACCAACTAGTAATATATATATATAGGGTGAGTGAGAATGAGAAGTCAAGATTGACTCAGCTTGTAAACTTGAGTGACAGAAAGAATGGTAGTTACTCTTGACAGAAATATGGATATTTGGATATGAGGGGAGGACATTGGAGAAAATGACAATGAGGGAGTTCTGTTTTGATGTATTGAGTCTGAGATTTCTGTAGGTCATCTATTTTAAAATGTTCATTTTGGTGATACAGGGACAGTTTAAAAAACAGACTAAGGGTAAATATTTGGGTTAACAATGGGGTTAACAATGTTCATAACAATATTACAAATGAAAGATCACTAGAAAAATGTTCAACATTTTTAAAAAACTGGCAAAAATTTCAGAAAGGAGATAATAAAATATACTTCATTTCTTATGTAAGAGAAGTTAGAAATTGTTAGGTCAGAATATTTTGTACATCATTAGAGACTTTTGTTGTTGTTCTGAGAGAGGCTTCAATCTAAAAGAATTCAATGGAGCATGACCATTAAATATAAAGTAAAATTTTAAATTAAGCATAAAAGGTATCAAAAACACATAAGCAAAAATTTATTCAGTTAACTTAATATTTTCTAAAATTGCCATTTAAATGCATTTAAATGAAGATATATTTACATTTTATTCTAGTATACCCAATGAAGAATTCTACGGTGAGATCTTTAGATGCAACTGAAAACTGAATTATGTGGAAAAGCCATATGGAAAAGACTTCAGTTTCCTTATATGTAAAATGAGCTGGAGAAGGAAATAGCAAACTACTCCAGTATCTTTGCCAAGAAAACCCCAAATGGGGTCATGAAGAGTTGGCTATGACTGAAATAACTGAACAACAACAATAAGAACAAAACTATTTCCCAATCCACTTTGCCAGGAGATTGGGTATAAATATGTGTAGTTTAGACTTTCATCTCATATGAAACTTCTGAATCTTTCAAAATCTTCTATTTTTAGACAATATGTTATTATTAGAGTCCTATATAATTTGAAAAATTTAGCACCATTGTTAAATTATTACTTGCTTGTCACTTTAATGAGGAAGATTCCTACAAATCAGAACTTTTGAGATCAAGAAAGATAGCTTTATTGAGCAATTACCTACCTGAACAATTGTCCTTTTCTAATACCACAAAAAGCTCAAATACCTATTCTCAAACTATGACTCATTATTATTTTTGTGCAAATCAAAAGGATATGCTGATATTTTCTAGTTGTACTTTCAAAAGGAACCATTTATAAAGCATAATAAAAAAAATTAGTTCTTCAATTACTTCGCTAATCCTTAGCAGTTTTAAAGATGGAATAACTCTTCCATTCTCCAACTGTTTTACAGAGTGACTCTTTTAAAGGTGTTCTTTCCAACAAACAATAGCAATGGAAAGAAATCAGAAGCCGCAGCAAAAAGCATTTTCTGTGCTGGGGCACTGGAGGTAAGTGACTCATTGGCCTTTCTGTCTGTGTGGCAGAGATGTGTATACTTTCTTTCACTGACCTTTCATGCCAGATTTCAACTGGATAAATGCCAAGGAAGGTATGATCTGGTTTCTAATCAGAGGACAAGATCTCTCATAGAGTGAACCAAATGGCAAAGGCAATTTTTACTTCTTTCACCCGAACGTGTTGCTTATTACAAGTGACAGCTAACTCATTCAATTCTGAGCCTTTTTTGTATGTTAAATTGAATGACAAATGGAATTTGGAATCCATTATTAAACAGGAACAAGATACTGTATTCCAACTTACTCCCTTCCTACCATTTAGCACCATATAACATCGAAAGAACCCAAGAGTTCAATTCAATTGAACATTTATCTAAGCATTTACTGTATAAGGCATCTTACTCAGTCATGGAAAAGAAAAATGACTGAAAGGAGATAGCCTCTGCCCTTGAGGGGAAAAATTGCTCTTGTAAGTGAGATTTATCAACTTCTAGGGTCACTTATTTTCTGAATTGGCTTTTTTGTACTTGAGTTACTGATATTCTCATAACCATGTCACAATCTCTTTTCCCCCTCCTGAAGTCTATAGATTGTCTTAGGAATGTCTATGATAGATCAAGACTGAAGATTATTTATTGTTAATTGTTCTATTTAATTAATCTTATCAATCATAGTATCATAGACAAAAAGTAAGGCAGTGCTTAGAAGAAAGAAGGAAATAAGCATTTATTAAATGCCTACAATTTAAGGGCATCTAGGTGATGCAGTAGTTGGAATGCCAGGCCTGGAGTCAGGAAAACTCATCTTTTTGAGACAAAATCTGGTTTCAGACAAATATTAGCTCTGGACCCTGGACAATTCACTTAACCCTGTTTGCTTCAGTTTCCTCATCTATAAACTGAGCTGGGAAAATAAATGGCAAATCCACCCAATATCATTGCTAAGAAAAACCCAAATAGGATCATGAAGAGTCAAACATGACTAAAAATGATTGAACAACATGTCAGGCACTGTGCTAAGCACTTTTCACATCTCATTTGCTACCCTTAGTTGCAATTGTGCCCATTTTATAGATGAGGAAAATGAGGAAGATAGAGTTTAAATGAATTGCCTAGGATCATACAGTTAATCAGGCTGTATTTTAACTGAAATCTTGCTGACTTCTTAATCTCCAAGCTATCTAGGGACCTTCACCTTAGAGACCATCTAGCTCAAACTCATTTAACAAAGGAGGAAACTAAGGTTTAACTCGATTTGCCTAAATCTACACAAATGTCAGGTAAAATTTAATCCCAGAAACTACAGTTCGAGAATCAGTACTTTGTCTTCTGTTCTACCCTTCCCAAATATTTTGTTTTAGTCCAACAAAAATTTTATTAATTTCCCTTAAATAGTAGTTTTAAAATCAACACATATGGTAGTTAATAATCCCATTTATCCAAGTTGATAATAAAACAGAAATTAAAGAAAGTATTTATAGATATAGATATGTAAATATATGGACAGAATATTATAATTTGTATCATACTATACAGAATAAAAGCTCTCCCAACTCAGCTCAACTCAACCAGAGAAAAAAGTCCTAAGACTTTTCTCAATATATCTAGTGTAGCAATATGGGGTTAGGGACTTGATGAAGACCACCAAATCCTTTCATATCCCATAGTCTTTGTTCTTTTTAGTAATCTTAAATGAAATTGTTCTCTTCCATTTTCCTTCTTCAACCTGGAAGCCAGAAGCTCCTGAAGAGATAGCAGAGCTTGAAGAGACCTTTAGGGAAGGGAGAGACTGAAAACCTGAAGCTCTTCTCTCTCTTACTCCATCCAGCATTTCATTCAGAGGCCCAATAAAAAGATATTCTCATATTTTGTACTCCAGTTACATATAAAATCTACCAGTTCATTCTGGGAATAGGCAAGACTGAGATGTTAGCTTGGGGTGGGAAAGAATTGTGTTTTTTTTTTTTTTTTTCCCTGTAGGGAGGCATAGCTTTGTTTTCTAATAATTTGTACCTCTCTACATTTTCTGGTGGAGTGTTCTTAGCATCTTCCTACCTTTAGGAATGAGATTTTCCCTTCAATTCACTGTGTCAAAAATGGCTGCCCCCGTCATTGTCACTTGTTCAACCCATCATGTTTTTTTTTTTTTATCATCTTCATATTTTTTAAATTTTATTTGCATAACATATGTGTGGGTAATTCTTCAACAATAACCCTTACATAGCTTTCTGTTACAAATTTCCCCCCCAACTCCCCACCCCTCCCCTAGATGGCAGGATATCCACTACATGTTAATTATGTTAAAATATTGGCAAATCGAATATATGTATACATATTTCCAAACTTATCATTGTTGTGCAAGAAAAATCTTATCTACATAAAAATATATCAGATAAAGGAAACACAATGTAAGCAAACATCAATCAAGGAGTATGAGAATGTTATGTTGTGGTCCACATTTCACATCCCTCTCTCTGGGTGTATATGGCTTTCTTCAGTGAACAACTGGAGGTCAACCCATGATGTTTTATTTGTTTGTTTTTACTGGCTGGAGCCCCAAGAAAAATCCAGCCTCAAATATTGTTTTCTTTTTGCCTCCAATGCACTCTCTTCTCTATTAAATTTATGGTAGTTTTGATCCCTAATTGCTCAGGCAGCTCTAATTTGATTTTGAAAAACCTCAGTAATGAAAATCTACTTACTTTCCAGGTTTTTCTCCTTCCTCTCTCAGTCTTGCTGCACATATTCAAAGCTTCAGAACTGACATAAATTTGAGTAGCTATCCATCTTTTGATATATAACTTGGGGGTGTTGATCTCTACTCATAGAAGATAATGTGGTTAAGAAGGAAGAAATCTGTAAATCTGTCTTAATCCCAAATGGATATTGCTTAGCTCTGGGCTATCTTTCATCCCAGTATTCTGAGCTCCCTTTTTCCAACTCTGGCTGTGAATACAGTAATCACATTAACACTACCTCCCTGTCTACAACTTCTCTATATGAGTTGTATTTCCTTGTAATAATAATGTTTAAATATTTAATATAAATATGATACTTAAACTATTTTAATTAATAAAAAATATTTTTTCTCTTCCTTGCTCTTCTCTTCCACTGGAAAAAAAACAAACAAAAAACCCCACCAAAACCCTACTAACAAAGATGTCTATCCAAGCAAAACAATTTCCACATTGACTATGTCAAAAAAAAATTTCCTTCATTTTTCACCCCGAGTCCATGATCTTTCAGGATTTTTGTGGTCCTCTGGAATTAGTTATCACATTTATCACATAGATATCACATATCATATAATTCTTTCAAAGTTCTTTGTATCTACACTGTTGTTAATTTATAAATTTTCTTTTGGTACTGCTTACAACACTCTGTGTCAGCTCATATCAGTCTTCTGAAGAAGGATTTGAATTCATGGCTTGTTTTACATTCAAGTGCAGTATGTTATGCAGTAAACTAACTAACTGCCTACTTATTAGGAATTATACTATTAAATGTAGAGAATACTTTGCTTTCTTGTATTGATATCACTTTCATTCTGCAAAGTGCCAGGTTTTTAGTATCATTATTAAAGGCATTTTCATTTATTGTTTCATTATACATATCCTCACACATGCATACATGTATACATATACATATACATATAAGTATATACACATAAAGGTATATTTTATACATATGGAATATTTATATGTATATATAACATTCTAAATTTTATAATAAAAATAATTCAAATCACTTGCATCATTCACAAATAAAGTTTTAGGTTCAAATAGTATTGGTTAATATCTTGCAGCACAGCTTGTGAATGTGCAATAGTGATAAAATAGTAGTATAAAGTCTCATTCTCTTTATTAAATCTTTGCTCAGAAACCTTCTAATGTTCTAAGAATTAATAGATTCATAGGTTGATGGATGAAGGATTCATGAAACTCTACTGTATTTGTCTTCTTGAAATACTTGAGTTTACCAAAAGCTTGTACTAGCTACTTCACAATGAGTGGTACTCACAGAATGATCCCTTATTTCTTTTTTTCCCTGTTTTTTTTCTTTTCTTTTAGCAAAAAGTAGGTTTATTTAGGAGAAAAGGTTACAGACAGAATGAAGAAATACAATAGAAAGCAGGAATGGTAAATATGAAATAGAGCTGGAAGAGAGTATATTTAGCAAAGAAAGGGGTTTTAACAATTAACTTGGAGAATGGATTATGTCCTTAGTTGGCAGGCTAAATCTGTAGAGAAATTTAGCTCCCTAAAAGAGTTAATTAGCTATAAGAAGGAGAAAGACCCTAAGACATTGTGGAGGAGTGAGAGGAGAAATAGCATCTATCATTGTGGAGAGGAAAGAAAAGACACCACAAAGTGGAGTGAATAATATCTTTTTTTCTTGGAGATTTTAGCTCCCATCTAAAAGATTTTTTCTGAATTTAGTTACTTTCAAATGATATTCAAAGTTAACAAGAGGTAGCAGTGAAAATAGAATTATGAAATAATCTATTTTTCTTATTCAATATTTTAATACAGGAAAGAGGCAAAAAGAATATAAGGAGACTCTTCAAGGGGGCTGAGTCAAGAGCAATGTTCTGTAAACAGAGCAACAGAAACACTAATAATGAATAATATACAGTTAATGTCAGTCTTCAGTTGTCATTATCTTGCTCCTTCTTCTAGTCAAGTAGAGATATTTTCTACAATGCAAATTTTATAGTTCTTCTATACATACTTTATGTATGTACATGTTTCTCTCACTTGGATATAAACTCTTAAATGTAAAAGCTGCTCTGTTGTTGGATTTTTTTTTCATTTATATCGACAATGCAAGTAGAATATAGTAAAAATTTGATAATGTTAGTTTGATTGATTGTTCTTACCTTCTAACTTAGGTTGTTTGTTCCCACCAAGAAGCAGCTTATCTCAATATTTCCTCTTTCATTGCTGATGTCTAGATTACTTCTTTTTCCTTTCTCTGCCCTTTTGATGGATTTTCTAATTCTTCATGATCTTTGATAATTTGTTTTGCTTTCTAATATATTTACACATTATTTCCATCTACACTATTGTCTGGCCATACTGGTCTACTTGCTAGTCATCATACTTGATGCTCTATTTTCACCACTGAACCTTTGCACTGAATGATTTCAGGTCTAGACTTATAAAATGGAAATCATGGAACCATTTACTTTCCAGAGTTGTAAAGATAAAATGGAATACTATTTGTAAAGAATTTTATAAAACTTAAATAACTATGCAAATTCGATGATGATGATGATGATGATAGCTATTTTCTGATTGAACAATTGCTTTGGTTTTTGGTATCTGTATGCCTTTGACTCCTTAATGACTATCTATACATATTTATTTTTCTTTGCCTGGTTCATTGGGGTTCTTTTCCATCACTCCCCTGTTCAATAAATTTCAATGGTTCCTTGTTGTCACTAGTATTAAATGCAAATTCCCTCCCCTTCCTTTTTTTAGTTTCTCTTGTGTATATCCTATCTCCCTGTCTTTTTAGAGATACTGTTTCATTCCTGGAATTCGTATCCCGCTCTTCTTTATCTCTTAGAATCTCAAAATTTACCTCAAATCCAACTTGGTATATGTCTATACTTTTCATCCATGATTACTAATTATTTATTTGGTAGATATTTACATGTCTGTTTTTTGTCTCTGTCAATAGAATATACGTTCCCTGAGGGCAGACACTATTTCATGTTTGTATATTCACAATGCCTAAAAGAGTGACTGATTTTAGTGATGTGGAGCTTCTCTGAATTTAGGCTGAATTTTATATAAAGCCTTTCTTTCTGTTAGAGCAAGACCAAAGTTTATATTCCATTGGTATAACCTTCTAAAACTTAAGGCCACCTCCATACTACCATCATCATGATATTCAATGAATTAATCAATAAGCATCTATTGAGAATGTGATAAACACTGTGACAGTCGCTAGGGATAAGAAGATAAAGATGAAATAGTTACTGTCTTGAAGGAGTTGAAATCTTAAAACATTTTATAAAGGATTCCTTATTTAACAGAAAACCAGAACTCATCAGCCAATTATTTTAAGCTGCCAATCATCACAGAGATTCCATAGAGAGCCACAGATTCTGTGTCTTATTTACATGTTGTCTCTCTCTTTTGAATGTGAACTATTTGGTGGAACTGTTTTTAGTTTTCTTTGTGTCACTAGTACTTAGAACAGTGCCTGGTTGCAAATGATTAATGGATATTTGTAAGTATCCATTAATCATTAGATGACAGGGTGGATAGAGCATTGGACCCAAAATCAGGAAGACCTGAGTTCAAAACCTTCCTCACCCTACAATTTGACTAGAGATTTTTCAGCTTTAGCTTCCTCTTCTAAGATTGGGATACTTGTTTTGAAGTTTATATGAAATAGTATATAAAGTGCTAAATTTAAAAGCAATGTGGTTGTTCTTTATTCTTGAAAAGGACTAAAAGGATATCACCACGTTAGACTTAAGGTACAGTGTGTCTAATTGTGGCTGATCAGATCAAAATAAGCTCAATAGATTCTCCCATTGATGGGGCATAAACTTGGAGTGAACATGTCTCTAAAATTGTGCATCTCACATTATTTTTGGCTATGGCAATCGGTTTTGCCCATACAGTATCTTCTTTGATATGGACACACCATGTTGGGTGCTCCTTTGTCAGTATCTCCCATTTCTTATAATCAATTCCAAAGGGTTTTTTTTGAGACACAGAGAGTGTCCTTGCCTTTTGTGAATTCCCCATAAAATAATTATGAGTAGCTATTATTATTGCTAACTGACTCAGATGGAATTATAGAAGAAGATCTGGACAAAATCTCTAAAGTTAAGTTTCCACAAAGATTAAAAATATTAACAGAAAGAAAAATATTGACTAACTTTTAACAATATTTTCATTAAAAATGAAAAATATAATTAGACCAACTTTAAAGACTTCAATAAGTGTTTTTTTGGTAAAAATCAGCAATAATAGATTAAAGAATAACATCTAATTTCAGTGTAACAATAATAACATAATAATAACAAAATAATATTTTACTTAAAGATTGAAAAGTACTTTACATATGTTAATTCATTTGATCATCACAAACTCTGGGAGGTGGGTACTACTATTATCTTAATTTTACAGATAAGAAAACTGAAGCACAGAGAGTTTGAGTGATTTGTCTAGAATAGCACAGATAATAAGTATCTGAGGGAAAATTTAAACTTAAGTCTTCTTGACTCTTTGCTCTATCAATAATATTTTCTTCAGTTTTATTAGTTAATGGATTCTGAAAGACCACTAATTGCTCTTTCACAATAGTTTGAATAATATGGTAAAGAAATTTCTTAATGTGATTAGATTCCCTTTCTAGAACCAACTAAAACATGGAAAGAACAATAATCATACTACTATAAATCATCTTTTAAAAAATCATAGCTATGGTATGGAAAACAGAGAAAAAGTTTGCTTTTTCTTTCTCCATCCTCCTTAGTTTCACATTACTTTGAGTTTTAGAACTTTTCCCCTCCATGATGTGTTTAATTTTATGGGGAAAAAATTGCTCTGGAAATGTTGCACCTGCTCCTGAATTACAAATTTGTTAATTGGTGTCAGAGTACAGACATCTGGGGAGTCCTACTTCTTTTAACTACTTCTATTTTGATCCCATTACTGGTATGAACATCTTGTGGTTGCTGCCTATTCCCTACATAGTCAAAGAGATATGTTCTATATTTACTTTTCTGATGAATTGCCAGCAATTTTTTTCAATCTACTTTAAAATTTGGGACACATTTGGTTAAAAAATTATAGAACTTATAAAATAATCAGGTGCTTTAAAAATTTTGCATGAAAGCTTGACTTCAGTATACCATTTTTATGGTAATACTCTTTTTCTGCAATTGTTCTTCTGTAATATCTACAAAAAAAAAACAACACCCCCCACACACCCACACACAAAATAAAAACAAAAACAAAAAGCCCACAGATAGTATGGTCCATGGGGATCACAAAGAGTCTGACATGACTCAAATACTGAACAAAATCTACCAAAGCTGGAAGCAACTCAAAACAATAAATATTATGAGTCAATTTATTAAAGTACAAGACCTGGTGGTTGGTGACAAATATGAAAATCTTAAAGAAACTTTAAAGGAGTCTAATTTCTACTGGAGAGAAAACTATAACATGAACACAGATAAGTAACTAGAAAGTAATACAGAATAATTTCAGAACTGAAGAAATGCAAATAACTGAGCAAATGGATAAGGAAAAAATCACTTTTTTTTAAAGAGTTGGACCTCAAACTTGATTTTGAAGGAAACTAGGGTGTCTCAAAAGAAGAGGCAAGGAGGGTACAGCTTCTAAATTTTATTGGAGATAATGGGGGTAGGTATTTATACAGGGAATGGAAATAAATTATCTCAACCTTGAAAAAGAATCTAGCTCTTACTGAATCTATTCTATGGAAAACCAATGTCCTTCTGGATATGTTAGATTGAATATATTTAAGGTTTCTTCCATGAACTAAGCTATTCCTTTAATGCAGGAATGGAGAATGTCCAATTCACAAGCCACAAAAGGCCCAGGAGATCATTTGCTCTGGCCCTACCAAGGCAATCATAGGCAGGACTGCAAATTCAATAAATCTAGGAGCTTTTTTCATAGCCACATAAATTTATATCATGTGAATCATAATAATAATATAAAACAACTTCTCAGCTCCCTGCTTTTAAATGTGAAATAATTTGAAACTAAATTAAAATTGGGGAAAGTACAACTTGAAAGGAATAATATGCTGCATTTCCCCCCTCTGAAAGGACAAAAGCTCTCTATAACATTTGAATATACTGGTGAAGCATTTTTAATGAAAAATTAAGGACATGGAAAGTAAACAAATAGAATTGAGCATTTTTGTTACAACATTCAATGTGGAAACAAACTGATGTGCCTTATAACCTACAGCATGAAATTATTCAGTGGCAAATTGATGATGAGCTGAAAGCTAGGTACAACAATATCCCACAGCTTGAGTTCTGTAAATGTTATATAAGCAATGATGAGTTTCCCACTTTGAGGAGAAATGCATTGAAATATGCATCTGTGTTCAGAACAACTTACTGCTGCAAGCAGTAAGGTGGCTGTGCTCCAGACTAACTGGTGCAAACCTGGAAAAGTAGTTGTGAGTAGCAACATCATCAGTACTAGTTAATATTGCATGCTTCCCTAAAAAGGCCAGTCATCACATTAAGGATGAATTAATTAAATGTTTGACCAAATATAGCATGCTAATTTTTGAGTTGACAATTTTGTATAGCCTGAAAATAATATTATAAATATCCAAATAGCCTTTGGTAGAAAAAAAAAAGTTCTTCACCTCTGCTTTTATCTGTTTAATATTATTGATTATTGATATTAATATTACTATTCAATAATATGACAGATCCTGAAAGAAGACCACCTATGTATCTGAAAAATATGGTTTATAAGATGTCTTGCTAAATCGAACAAGTACTATTATAAAACTGTGATTTAAAAAAATGTCAAATGAATAAGGAGATTTTTGCTTTTCATATGAAAGTGCTCTTCTCTCACCTGACAATTTTTTGTTCTTCCTTTAAGAATTTAAAATAATAAAATAAATATCCTGAATATCTTCTTTTTTAAATGAGAAAACTTTAAAGAGGTTGCTCAAAATCACCCAGCTAGGTCAGTATTATGGTCAGGTCTAGAACTAAGATTTTTTGAATCACAGGTGAGTGATTGTTCTACTTTGATTTCCATGATTTTTCCAAATGAAGTATAAGATGCTTGAGAAATTGTTTATTCTTTTTAGTAATGTCTGACTCTTTGTGATCCCATTTGGGATTTTCTTAACAGATACTGGATTTCCTTCTCCAGTTCATTTTCTAAATGAGGAAAATGAGGTGAAGTGACTTACCCAGCGTCACACAGATTTGAACTTAGGAAGGTGAGTTTTCCTGACTTTAGGCCACCTAAGTACCTGCTTGAGGAGAAGAGTTCTCCTATTGTAGCCCTGCTCACTTCTAAGGGTAGAGACTAGAGGCAAGTAGGTGATAAAAGTCCTGAAGATATTTCAGGGAGCCTTTACCTCAAACTTTCACACCAATATTTCATTCCCTATTTCATTTCTTGAAAAGATACTGACTGTCCATCGTTATCTCTTTAGTAGGAAGGCAGAGCCCCCAATGAACTCCACTTCAAGTTTTGAAACTTTCTGTTTTACAATGATGTTGGGCTGGTCTCTGTTGACATTCACCTTCATGTATAAGCATAGTCACCAATTACAACTGTTCTGGTAAGGTAGAGACTTTATCATATTTTCTTACCATTACCACCTAATTTGATGATATACTTTAAAAACCACTGGGCTTTTTCATTTATTTTATAGTTGAATCTTCCTTTATGTGTTCTTGCCTCCAATAGCAATCTAAAATCCTTTAGCGCTCAGTATTTAACATATAATTAATGTTTCTTGAATACTTTTTGAATGTATCCATTTATGGCCTAATTTCTAAAATATATAGAGAATTGACTCAAATTTATAAGAATTCAAGTCATTCTCCAATTGATAAATGTTCAAAGTATATGAACAGGCAATTTTCAGATGAAGAAATTAAAACCATTTCTAGTCATATGAAAAGGTGCTCTAAATCTCTATTGATCAGAGAAATGCAAATTAATACAATTCTGAGATACCACTATATACTTCTCAGATTGGCTAAGATAACAGGAAAAGATAATTACAAATGTTGGAGGGGATATGGGAAAACTGGGACACTAATGCATTGTTGGTGGAACTTGAATGGATCCAACCATTCTAGAAAGCAATTTGGAGCTATGCTCAAAAAAGTTATCCAACTGTGCATACCCTTTTACCTAGCAGTGTTTCTACTGGGTCCAATAAAAAGTGTGGTGAAATGATGTACTTCATATGGTAACAATATTTTGTTGAATTGAATTGAATAATGTTTTACATGTTGCAAGTGAAGACTGGATAATCAATTGTTTTGGTGATTATAGAGGGGATCATTGACCGAGGTATTATTGGAACAGGTGATTTTTGAGCTCATTCCTATCTCTGAGATCCTAAGATTCCACAATGGCCATTATTCAGAGCCATAGACTATCAAATAAAACATAAACCCCAAACTTCTAATCCTAACAATCAAAGTCCTTTCCATTCATGTTTCATACTACTTACCTTTCAAATATTTGATGTTTCAGACAAGCTGGACTTTTTTGTTTTTATCTCAACAACTCCTGTCTCCTCTCATGTGTTTGCCTTTGAAAGCTTATTTATTATCTACCTTTCCAGGTTTGTTATATATTACTCTTCTTCTTGCATTTTGAAATCAAGTCAAGCAAGCCTTCTTGCTTCTTCTCACAAATGATATTACACCTATTTTTTTTTCTTTTTAACATAATAGCCTTTCATTTTCCAAAATATATGCAAAGATAATTTTCAAATTCACCCTTGCAAAACCTTGTGTTCCAAATGTTTTCTCTGTTCCCCCCCTCCCTTAGACAGTTAGCAATCCAGTATATGTTAAACATATACAGTTCTTCTATACATATTTCCACAATTATCATGTTACACAAGAAAAATCAGATCAAAAAAGGAAAAAAAATTGAGAAAGAAAATGAAAAGCCAGCAAACAAAAACAAAAAAGGTGAAAATACTATGTTGATAAACCAATTTCTTTGCACAAGGTGTTTGCTCTTTATTGGAATGCATTCTCTCTTTATGTAGAGTACCATACCAGCCATTTCACAATAGCTATTTCACAGTACACTATATAGAATGTTAGAATAAATCTTAAATATCACTGAAATCTACTTTCTTATTTTAAAAATCAAATTATCTTTTTCATTTAACAAAATTTTTTCTCCTCCTTGTGAGTCCCATTAATTAAAAAAAAAAAACCTGAAGTAACAAATGTATTTTCTTTTATTGAGTTGTTTCAATTGTGTCCAAGTGTTCATGACTATTTTGGTGTTTTCTTGACAAAAATCCCAGAATGGTTTGACATTTTCTTCTTCAGGTAATTTTATATATGAGGAACTGAAGCAAGTGTGGTTAAGTGACTTGTCCAGTTAAGGTTAGTTAGCTAGTAAGTAAGTGCTTGAAGCCAGATTTGTACTCAGAAGGTAGATCTTTCTACTTCTAAGTCCAATAATCTATCCACATCACCAAGTGGCCCTAACAAAAATTTATAGTCAAGTAATAAAATCCAGCATTGTCAATGTTAAAAAAAAAAAGATGTCTCATACTGTACTTTCAGTTTATTACTTTTCTGAAAAGAAGTAGGCAGCATACTTTATCTCTGATCTGCTGGGATCATGGTTGATCATTACATTAAATGGAATTCTTAAGTCTTTCAAACCCTTATTTTGTGAATGTATTGACTTTACTTGCTTAAAATCCTTTAAGTTGTAAGCATCAATGCCAAGTTTTAAACCCATTGTTCTTGCCCCTCTGCTATGCTGCTTCAGAAGCAAGAATATAATCATTTGTGGATTTTGTTCTATTTTGCTTTCAGATATCTCACTTTTTGTTCATATAGTTTCTTAGGATCTCTGCTCAAGGGTATACATGTTATAGACTGAATGATAAGTCATCACCTATTTAGTTTTATTAACGCCTATATTTTTCCCTGCTCAGACCATATCTATATTTTGTTAAGTTTTGGTGCCATTTTAAATTTCCAGAAAAAGGCATCTAAGAAGATAGTGACCCTTGAGATTATATCTTGTGATGAATATCTAAAGGAATTAGAGATGTTTAATCTATAGAAAAAAAAAAAAAAACACTTGGGGGGGGGCGTACAGGATAGCAGACTGATAACAATAAAACTAATGGATGAGCATGAAATCTAAGGATATGACTTCCTTCCGGGGGTGGAGCCATGGTGGCAGAGATCAGACAGGAGTCTCTGTAACCTCCTTTAACCTCCCTTCAAACCAACAACTTATGAAGCCTCTAGACTGATTCTGAAGCAAAAAAAATCCACAATATCTGGAGAACAACATGATTCTAGAAGAAGATACTCTGGAAGAACCTCGAAACAGGTCTGTTTTAATTGGGCAGGGGGGTGGTCTACTGAACCCAGACTGTAGTGCAGGGAGACCGGGGCAGGGAGCTGGAGCAGGGAGTTGGAACAGGAGTCCGAACAGGAGTGGGAGCATTGTGCTTTTCACACACCTGGGAGTCTTCTGCGGGCCTCTTGGAACAATCTGTCCTGATTGTGGGCAGGTGGTTTGGAGAGTCAGCCTTTTGAGGGGGTTAGATTGTGAACCACTGAACCCCTGATGAGCATTGGACCTAGCTGCCATTACACAGCACCTTAAAGCAATCAATCAAACAACAGGACTGATAAGCACCAGATATAATTCAATCAGAGGAGCTGCCCAGTATCTGAAATAATTCAATGAGCAGAACTGCCCCAGGCTGAACTAAAGCAGAACTGCCCAGCCCCTGACATAATTCAATCAGCAGAACTGCCCAGTTCCTGAAATAACTCAATCAGCAGAACTGCCCCAGGGCAAATTAAAGCAGCTGTCCCACCTTTGCCCTAAACAGACCTCACACCTTTAAAAAAAAAATGAATAAAAAACCAAAAAGAGCTCTCACCATAGACAACTTTTATGGAGAGAGGGAAGAACAGACCTCAAATCCTGAGGCCCCTAAAGGTAAAGCAACTCCAGAAAAAGCCCCAAAGAGAGACATAAATTGGTCTCCATGTCACAAGGCTTTCTTTGAAGATTGCATAAAAAATCTTAAAAGAGAGTTAGAAGAAACATGGGGAAATGAAATGAGATCACTGCAAAATAAAATAGAAAAAATGGAAAAAGAATGCAATGAACAAAAAATGTAATTGGTCAATTGCGAAAGGAACTAAAAACAGTAACTGAAGAAAATAAGACATTAAAAATTAGAATCGAACAATTGGAAATGAATGACTCATCAAGACTTCAAGAATCAGTCGAACAAAAACAAAAAAATGAAAAGATAGAGAAAAACATGAAATATCTCCTAGGAAAAACAACTGACCTGGAAAATAGATGTAGGAGAGACAATCTAAGAATTATAGGGCTTCCTGAAAGACACGATGAAAAAAAGAACCTAGACACTATCTTCCAGGAAATCATAAAAGAAAACTGCCCTGATATTTTAGACCCAGAAGGCAAAATAATCCTTGAAACAATCCACCGATCACCTCCTGAAAGAAACCCAAAAATTAAGTCCCCCAGAAATATCGTGGCTAAATTCCAGAACTATCATACCAAGGAAAAGATATTACGAGAAGCCAGAAAGAAACAATTTAAATATCGGGGAACCACAATTAGGATTACACAGGACCTAGCAGCTTCTACTTTGAAGGATCGAAGGGACTGGAATCAGATATTCCTAAGGGCAAAGGAACTTGGATTACAGCCAAGAATAAATTACCCAGCTAGAATGAGCATTATCTTCCAGGGAAGAAGATGGTCATTCAATGATATAGGAGAATTTCACCTATTTCTACTGAAAAGACCAGAACTGAACAAAAAATTTGATCTACAAACACAGAACACAAGAGAAACATAAAAAGGTAACAAGAAAAAAAAAAAACTCTTGAGAATTATATTTATGTTATACATACTTATAGAATGAGGGTTGATTTTATGAATCTATTATTACATTATGATTACGATACAATTACTGTGATTTTATGATTATTATGATATGTTTATTGTGATTTTATGATTATTATGATATGATAAACTGAAAAAGAAATTAGAGGTAGAAAAGGGATAACACTGGAAGAAGAGGAAAAGGAGGTAAAATAAGGGAAATTACATCACATGTAGAGGCAAAGAAAACCTAGAATGATTGAGGGGAGAAAAGGGAGGGGAATGAGAATTGGGTTAATCTCCATCTCATCAGATTTTGCTCAGAGGGAATAATAGACATACTTATCAGGAAACTGGAGGGAAAGGGGGGAAAAAGGGGGTGGGTGGGGCTCTAAAGGGGAAGGATTGTTTGAGGGAAGTGGTTCTCAAAAGCAAAATAGTAGGGAGGAGGGAAAGGGGATAAGAAAGAGAAAAGCATAAGCTAAGGTAAATAAGATGGCAGGAAATACAGAATTAGTTATTTTAACTGTGAATGTGAATGGAATGAACTCTCCCTTAAAGCAGAAGCAGATAGCAGACTGGATTAAAAACCAGAATCCAACAATATGTTGTATACAAGAAACACATCTAAAACATAGAGATACATACAGGGTGAAGGTAAAAGGCTGGAGCAGAATCTATTATGCTTCAGGTGAACAAAAAAAAGCAGGGGTAGCAATCCTGATCTCAGACCAAGTAAAAGCAAAGATAGACTTAATTAAAAGAGACAAAGAAGGAAATTATAGCTTCCTAAAGGGTACCATAGATGATGAAGCAATATCAATACTAAACATATATGCACCAAGTGGTATAGCATGGAAATTCCTAGAGGAAAGGTTCAGAGAGATGCAAGAAGAAGTAGACAGCAAAACTATAATAGTGGGGGATCTCAACCTCCCTCTCTCAGAACTTGATAAATCAAACCACAAAATAAATAAGAAAGAAGTTAAGGAGGTAAACAAAATGTTAGAAAAGTTAGGTATGATAGATCTTTGGAGGAAATTAAATGGAGACAGAAAGGAGTTTACTTTTTTCTGAGCAGTCCATTGAACTTATACAAAGTTGACCATGTGTTAGGACACAAAAACCTCAAAATCCAATGCAGGAAGGCAGAAATAATAAATGCATTTTTTTCAGATCATGACAGAATAAAAATCATATGCAATATAAAGCCAGGAGAAAATAGACCAAAAAGCAATTGGAAACTAAATAATTTTATCCTAAAGAATGAGTGGGTGAAAGAGCAAATTACAGACACAATTACTAATTTCATCCAAGAGAATGACAATAATGAGACAACATACCAAAATTTGTGGGATACAGCCAAAGGTGTAATAAGGGGAAATTTTATATCTCCAGATGCTTATTTGAATAAAATAGAAAAAGAGAAAATCAATGAATTGGGCTTGCAACTAAAAAAGCTAGAGAAAGAACAAATTAAAAACCCCCAATCAAATACCAAACTTGAAATCCTAAAAATAAAAGGAGAGATTAGTAAAATTGAAAGTAAAAAAACTATTGAATTAATAAATAAAACTAAAAGTTGGTTTTATGAAAAAACCAACAAAATAGATAAACCTCTAGTTAATTTAATTAGAAAAAGGAAAGAGGAAAATCAAATTGTTAGTCTCCAAAATGAAAAGGGAAAACTTTCCACCAATGAAGAGGAAATTAGAGGAATAATCAGGAGTTACTTTGCCCAACTGTATGCCAATAATTTTGATAACCTAAGTGAAATGGAGGAATATCTACAAAAATATAGATTGCCCAGATTAACAGAAGAGGAAATAAATTATTTAAATAGCCCTATTTCTGAAAAAGAAATAGAACAAGCTATTAATTAACTCCCTAAGAAAAAATCTCCAGGGCCAGATGGATTTACATGTGAATTTTACCAAACATTCAAAAAACAGTTAATCCCAATACTATATAAACTATTTGAAAAAATAGGGAAAAAAGGTGTACTACCAAATTCCTTCTATGACACAGATATGGTGCTGATAGCTAAACCAGGTAGGGAGAAAAGTGAGAAAGAAAACTATAGACCCATTTCCCTAATGAATATTGATGCAAAAATTTTAAATAAGATTTTAGCAACAAGATTACAGAAAGTCATCCCCAGGATAATACATCATGACCAAGTAGGATTTATACCAGGAATGCAGGGATGCTTCAATATTAGGAAAACTATTAACATAATTGACTATATTAATAACCAAACTAACAAAAACCATATGATAATCTCAATAGATGCAGAAAAAGCATTTGATAAAATCCAACATCCATTCCCATTAAAAACATTAGAGAGTATAGGAATTAATGGACTTTTCCTTAAGATAGTCGGGAGCATCTATTTAAAACCATCAGCTAGCATCATATGTAATGGTGATAAACTGGAACCATTCCCAATAAGATCAGGGGTGGAACAAGGTTGCCCACTATCACCATTACTGTTCAATATTGTATTAGAAATGCTAGCCTTGGCAATAAGACAAGAAAAAGAGATTAAAGGAATTAGAGTAGGTCATGAGGAAACCAAATTATCACTCTTTGCAGATGATATGATGGTCTACTTAGAGAACCCTAGAGAATCAACTAAAAAACTATTAGAATTAATCCACAACTTTAGCAAAGTTGCAGGATACAAAATAAATCCACATAAATCATCAGCATTTTTATACATCACCAACAAAATGCAACAGCAAGAGATACAAAGAGAAATTCCATTCAAAATAACTATCGAAAGTATAAAATATTTGGGAATATATCTGCCAAGGGAAAGTCAGGATCTATATGAGCAAAACTACAAAACAGTCTCCACACAAATAAAGTCAGATCTAAACAATTGGAAAAACATCAAGTGCTCTTGGATAGGTCGAGCGAATATAATAAAGATGGCAATACTACCTAAACTAATCTATCTATTTAGTGCTATACCAATCAAACTCCCAAGAGATTATTTAACTGAACTAGAAAAAATAGCAACAAAATTCATCTGGAAAAACAAAAGGTCAAGAATTTCAAGGGAATTAATGAAAAAAATGCAAATGAGGGTGGCCTAGCTGCACCAGATCTAAAACTATATTATAAAGCAGTGGTCACCAAAACCATTTGGTACTGGATAAGAAATAGAGTAGTGGATCAGTGGAATAGGTTAGGTTCACAGGACAAAATACTCAATGACAATTGTAATCTAGTGTTTGATAAACCCAAAGACCCCAGTTTTTGGGATAAAAACTCACTATTTGACAAAAACTGCTGGGATCATTGGAAACTAGTCTGGAAGAAATTAGGCATTGACCCACACCTAACACCATATACCAAGATAAGGTCAAAATGGATTCATGATCTAGGCATAAAGAATGATATTATAAACAAATTAGAACAATTTAGGATGGTTTACCTCTCAGACCTGTGGAGGGGGAAGGAGTTTGTGACCAAAGAAGAACTAGAGGTCATCATTAATCACAAAATAGATAAGTTTGACTATATCAAGTTGAAAAGTTTTTGTACAAACAAAATGAATGCAGACAAGATTAGAAGGGTAGCAGTAAACTGGGAAAATATCTTTACATCCAAAGGTTCTGATAATGGCCTCATTTCTAAAATATATCGAGAATTGACTCAAATATATAAGAATTCAAGCCATTCTCAAATTGATAAATGGTCAAAAGATATGAAGAGACAATTTTCAGACGAAGAAATTGAAACTATTTCTGGTCACATGAAAAGGTGCTCCAAGTCACTATTGATCAGAGAAAGGCAAATTAAAACAACTCTGAGATACCACTACACACCTGTCAGATTGGCTAAAATGACAGGAAATGATAATGATAACTGTTGGAGGGGATGTGGGAAAACTGGGACACTGATACATTGTTGGTGGTACTATGAACGGATCCAACCATTCTGGAGAGCAATTTGGAGCTATGCTCAAAAAGTTATCAAACTGTGCATACCCTTTGACCCAGCAGTGTTTCTACTGGGCCTATATCCCAAAGAGACTTTAAAGGAGGTAAAGGGACCCACATGTGCAAAAATGTTTGTGGCAGCCCTTTTTGTAGTGGCAAGAAACTGGATATTGAAAGGATGCCCATCAATTGGAGAATGGCTGAATAAATTATGGTATATGAATGTTATGGAATATTATTGTTCTGTAAGAAATGACCAACAGGAGGATTTCAGAGAGGATTGGAGAGACTTGCATGAATTGATGCTGAGTGAAATCAGCAGAACCAGGAGAACTTTATACACAGCAACAAGATTATACGATGATCAATTTTAATGGACCTTATTCTCTTCAACAATGATGTGATTCAAACCAGTTCTTCAGCGATGAAGATAGTCATATACATCCAGAGAGAGGTCTGTGGGAACTGGGTGTGAACTACAACACAGCATTTTAACGCTTTCTGTGAATGTTTCCATGCATTTTGTTTTCCTTCTTAGGTTGTTTTTTTCTTCTTCTCTTTCTAGATCTGGTGTTTCTTGTGCAGTAAGATAACTGTATAGATATGTTTACATGTATTGTATTTGTCATATAATTTATCCTATTTAGCATGTATTAGATTACCTGTCATCTAGGGGTGGGAGGTGGGGGGAAGGAGGGGAAAAGCTTGGGGAAAAAAAGTTTTTGTAAAGGTCAATGTTGAAAAATCACTCATATGTTTTGTAAATAAAAAGCTTTATATAAAAAAAAAACAAAAAACAAAAAGACATAACTAGGCCTTTCTACACATATCAAGCCCATTCCTCACATTTATCCTGCCAAACCCATACATTAGAAAAGGGACACCTTCCCTGACTGATTATTGGGTTAGGCATAAGTCCTTTCATTGTTGTGGATTCTTTTAATGTTGCTTTTATCTTAAATAAAATTTGCCTTATTTTAATTGACTGAATCTTTAGCTTCATTGTTTTCATTGAAGCTCATAGCTACTACTACTTCTTCTCCCCCTCCTTTATTTTCAGTTATTGTTATAGACCAGAGTTTCACCAATTGGCCATGAGTTAAAATAAAACAATTTAAAATTTGAAAAAAAAAGAAGACTTATATTTGAGTCTTAACTGTTCTCCTTAGCAATTGTACATTATAACAAGATCATACAATTAAAGTAGCAAGGAAAACCAGAGATTGTGTAATCCAACCTCCTCATTTTACAGATGAGGAAGCTAACATAAAGAGAGAGTAGGGAGTAGGTAGGTGACACCGTGGATAAAGCACTTGTCCTGGAGTCAGGTGGAACTGAGTTCAAATGTGACACTTATTAGCTGTGAGATCCTTGGCAAATCACTTAAATCAGAGAGAGAGAAAGAAAGAGACAGAGACAGAGAGAGACAGAGACAGAAACAGAGAGACAGAGACAGAAAGATGGAGAGATAGAGAGAGAGAAGGATGGAGGGAAGAAAGGAGGGAGGAAGAGAGAGAGAGAGAAGAGAATGAGACAGAAACAGAAACAGAGAGACAGAGACAGAGCAAGTTCTCTGACTCCAAAGCAAGTGCTTTCTCCAAATCTCAATTTTCTTAGCTAGCACCTTGAACGCAGGAATGATTTCTTGTCCTTGTATCCTTTATATTGAGCACAGTACCTTGAACAGAGTAAGTGATTAATAAATGTTTATTGTTTCATTAATTAGACAATCTGTAAAATGGAAATCATAATACCTATGCTTCCTAGATTGCAGTGTTGTTGAGAAGATAAAACAAGGCATTGTGTGCAATTTTCTGCATAAGTGTATTATGAAATATTGAAATGTTTGTAATGTTATAAAATATTGGAAATCAAAAAGGAAAGGAGATTAGGCCTGTGATTTCAATAGCAGAAGAAACTCCCACCAAGGAAACTCCCTCTACTAATATAAGGCAAAAAATTCATAATCAGAGAGTTGCCTACAGCACAAATGTCACTCTAGCCAGAGCCAGACATTATTAAAACGTAATTGGGAGATATTTGACAAAATAAATAAAATAGAATGAAATACAGCATTACATTTTAAAGCTAAATTAGTACGGATTAGTGGCTCCCATTTTTTTTTTTTTTTTTTTGGATTTGGTATCATTGCTCTGGGGTCAGCTAGATGGCCCAATGGATAGAGTCCCAGAACTGGAGTTAGGAATATTCATCTCACTGAGTACACTTCCAGCCTCAGTCACTTACTAGTTGTGTGACCCAAAGATAATCACTTCACCCTATTTGTCTATGTTTTCTCTTCCATAAAATGACCTGGAAAAGGAAATGGCTAACCATCTAATACCTCTGCTAAGAAAGGTCCAAATGGGTCACAGAGTTGGACACTACTGAAATGACTCAACAACAACCACTGATCTAGAGTACTGAGAGATTAAACAAATTGAGAAGAAGTGATGTGTCAATGGCAGGACCTAAGCTGGATCTGCCTTAGTTCCAAAGCAAGCCCTTATATAAACAAAACCAAGTAGAAGCTCAACTTATATTCTTTCTAATATCTAATCTTGGTCCTGGAGAACAAAGGATGAAACATCTAGGTACAGAATTTAAAAGCAGTATACTATGTATGACATTCATTGTTTGGTCAGGTGTTGCCTTTTCCTTCTTCTTACTGCCCTCGTACACTCCATGATCCAACGACACCATCCTCTTTGCTGTTTCTGAAACACAATATTCCATCTCTTGACTCTGAGTCATTTTCATTGGTCCCGGTGTTGTGTGAAAACATGAGAGCCAATTGCTAAAATTTTAATGTAAGCATTTACACTTGGAAAACTGGCAAATTATACAAATCAAGGCTTGACTTATGGTTTTGTTAATTGACTAAGGAAAATTATGAAAAAAAAGTTAGTATTGTAAATTAAACTTAAATATGCATCTTAGGTACATTTTGGCCATTGAACAGTTTATTGTACAGCCCATTCTTGTCTGGAACTTTCTCCTCACTTCTACTTCCTAACTTACTTTTTCAAATATCCTGTAAAATCCTTTCACTATAAAATTTTCTTTTCTAGTCTTCCCTAATCTTAATGCCTTCCCTCTCTGAATACATCCTAACTTATCATATATATACATATGTGTGTGTGTGTATACACTCATACATATTTATTAGTAGCTGTTTGCTTGTTTCAAGCTCCTTGAGGGCAGAGACTTAGTACAAAGTCTGGTCTTAGTACATGATTAAAAATGTTTATTATTTGATTGACACTGACATGTATTTAGTTGCTTTTTAATTTATATATATATTTATTTATTTAGGAAATATTTACATTTATTAACTTTATATTTATGATTTATGTTTCACATTGCCATTTATGCTCATGTGTTTTCCCCTCCTTTAAAATATGAAGTCATGGGGAGTAGAGATTGTTAAATTCTTTCTTTGTATCTTCTGTGCCCAGCATATTACATCACACTTCATGTCAATTGATAGATAAAGCTGTTTTGTCATTTTTTTAACAGTTTTCCTTCATTGCAAGGGAACTTTTAACATGCTTACCATTTGTGCACATGGATGTGGGTGGGAAGAATACACCAAGAAATGAATGTGGAGTAAAAATTAAAAGTTATCAATAACAGAACAAATAGTAATAAAACAAATATAAAATGACATTTTTTTTTAGTCTCTGGTGGTTGTTTGATACAACAAAAACTTGCATTTGCAGACTAGTAAGATTGTTCTCAGATGTACTCAGTTCCATTTGGTTGGTATATTTCTCTCAAGTTGTGTGTCACTAAGATATAGAGAGAGCATACTACATTCAGAGTTAGCAGACCAATGTTTGAAGTCCAGCTCTGCTGCTTCTACTGAGTGACTTTGATCAAGTTACTTCTCAAGTCTTTATGTTTTAGTTTCTTAACCTTTAAAAATGAGGGAGCTCCAAGTTCTCATCATCTCTCAAACTCTGATCCTAAATGTTCCTTTCCCCTCCCAACTACACACAGTCTCTGACCTATTGCTATTAGTACAAACTACTTATAGGAAATGGTGATAGATACTGAGTTCTTTTTTGTTTCCATAATGTATTCTAGACCTGATAAACATTGAGTTCCTCATTTATTTTTCAGAAACCAGGAAATTTTTGCAGGAAACAATATATTTTTATTATAATCAACATTACCTCCCTTGGGAATTAATGTAATTGCATAGAACATATGATTTGCTTTATAATGTATTCATTTACATTTTCCCCAACTCCAGAATAGTTTTCTCCCATTAAATAAGATGTAACAGTATTCATTTGCCCTAGGAAAAGTAACTATTTACAACATAATTTGGGGGTTTGTTTTTATCATATTTGCTAATATATTAGTAGAATTCCATTGAAAAATTTCTGAGACCTTTTTCTTATGACCATAGGAGAAAATTTATCTGAACAATAAAATAAAAATGTGGTGGATCAGAGAAAGCATTGTATTACCTGGTCATGGTTCTTCCTCCTTTGTATCACATATGCTTTTATTCAGTCACCATTTCTTATATATAAAAAAGTGATATATATCCCTCTCATCTGTAAAATGGAGATAATGAGACTTTTCTTCCATACTTCATAGAGTCATAGAGGAGAAAGGGCTTCATAGGGCTTCTGAAAAGGACCACAGGATTGTGAATTGTTATCATTGTCATTATATAATTCTTACAGGATAAAAAGTTGCTGAGAGCTGAAAGTAAGTAAAAAGAAAATTGGCATCAGCAAATTCTGGGTCTCATTCTGCTATGTATAGAGGCCCTATAGAAACTGCCTTATGACTAGGGTTTGCCACCTGCCTAGTAAGGGAAAATCATGATGCAGTTTTTTACCTGAAAACCTCAGGACAGTGAAACATGGTAAGTCATCCATTTCTGTTTTCTGTAATTTGATCTTTATCTCACCCTTCCATTCTGAAATAAAGTCTTTTTGTACTATCTAGAGGGACTGATAAGGTTAAAACTTTAGCAGTTCATGGGGCCAATTCTCTCTGATGGCTTGATAAAAAGCATTCCTAAAATATACTGGTGTCATTGAGAAAATATGGCTGTAGTTAACACAGATTTGGGAGACAGATGATGAAAGATTGGGAAATAATTTGGCCTCTAAAGAAAATGCTGGTGACTCTTTTAGTTTGGTTTGTGTGACCTCATAAAAACAAGCCTTAGATGTGGCTTTTAGATGGGATGGTACCATATTTATATATTGGTGTTAAAGACTTATAGAAGCATTCCTGCTATAGTGGATAGTGTTATGAGTTTAGAGTCAGGATCATAAAAGTCATCAAGGGTAACCCCTTATTTTACAAATGAAGAAATTATGTGCCATTACCAAAGATCATACTAGTATTAAATGACAAAGTTAGGGCTTGTGGCAAAATCCTTTGACTCTAAATTCAGTGATCCTTTTACTTTAACACATTTAAATATCTTATTTTATCTCTGACCTGAGGTAATTAGTCCTAGATAAGTCAGAGTAATATTTCTGAATTCAAATCTAGTCTCAGTCATTTACTAGCAGTGCGACTCTGGGCAAATCATTCAACCTTCTTTACCCTAGTTTTTCATCTGTAAAATTGACTGGAGAAGGAAATAGCAAACCCCTCCAGTATTTTTGCCAAGAAAACCCCAAATGGGGTCACAAAGAGCTGGACGTAATTGAAACAACTAAACAATAACAAAAATAACTTAAGCTTTTTGGGCCTTAGTCGATTGCCTGTGACTCATCTAATGAATCATTTGATAGGTTGTGGTCATCTTTGGTATAGGAGGCAAAGATCATTCATTCCTGTTAAGCATGCTTTTCTTCCCAGTTTACCTTTTTTTTTTTTTTTTACAATATAGCTTTTATGAGTATCTACAGATGAAATAACATCCCAAATTTTAAAGTCAAAATGTTCATGTATTTTGGCCAATTAAGTGTGTCTTTTCTCCAACCTTTAAAATGCACACACAAGCATACACACACACACACACACACACACACACACACAAACAAAATGTTTTTGTTAATAATACAAGAGTATATGTCTGTATATGAATTGTCGTTTGTTACTACCACATGAATGTATGTATATATATGTGCATATAATGTGCATATTATATGCACACATAAGTATATAAATATACAGTCTTATATTTGCAGGAGACAATTCATTAAGAAGAGAAAGACATTGAAAATGAAGGTAAAAAGAACATTTTTTTAAAAAAACCAAGAAGACTTTCTGATATGTTTGCCTGTCTCATATCAAAAGAAATATGCTGTAAATCAAGTTACTTGAAGATAATGTGTACAAACAACACTGACCAAATTACTATTACTAACAAAAAGTAAATAACATCATCTAGGGTACTGACAGATACAATCAAATCTTCTTTAAATTGTGAAGCAGTAAAACTGACTTTTCACATAAAAATGTTGACTAAAAGAACTATGTCATATTTTCAGAATTTCCAATTCACTGCCTACATGGGGGGAAAAATCTCAGAATTAGATTGAATGGTTGTAAGGATGAATGTGAATGTCATTTAGAGAACATGAATAGGGCAATATGACTTCCCAAAGGGTGATGAAATTATATGCCTAAGAATGCTACAAGAATGGGTTATTTTTGGTACCATTTCCCACTATCATTATAGTCACTGACAAGAAAAGAGATACATTCACTGACAGGAAATATTTGGTGGGGGGATGGTTTTTGAAGACTGAATGGAAAGATACTTTCCCATTTTGCAGTTTTCAGATAGGCAGGCAAATGGATTGAATATATCCTGCAATCCTTATTCCAGGCATTCTTATTACAACACAATTATTTTAAAAGGCTTTGTTGTTGTTGAGTGAGTGAGTGAGTTGGGAGTGAAGAGGGGAGAATAATTTGTGTTCTCCTTTCTAGCCTTGTTCCTGACTTTCAGCTTTGAAATCATGCCCCTAACACTGTTTCATTCTGATCTTCTTTGCCCTGGAACAGCCAGTATTCACTGTGGCTTTCTTGACTTGGAATATCAGTGTAAAATTCATTCATCCCTTTTTCCCATTGGTGATTATCTCCATTATATAGCAGAATCCAAACTAGACTTCCCCTCCTAGCTTTGTGTCTGGCTCCCAGACTTCATAAATATATTCCTCTTGATACTTTTGTTCCCATCCTTTCCCAATTGCTCTTTTTCAAATCCTGTTTGAATGCTATTTTTCCCCATTGGAATGTAACCTTCTTGAGGATAAAGACTATCTTTTTGCTTCAGTCTATATCCCCAATATTTATTTATATGACATATGCTGTTTTGTCATTTCAGCCATGTCCAATTCTTATGATCTCATTTGAGGTTTTCTTGGCAAAGACATTGGAAAGGTTTGTCATTTTCTTCTCCAGTTCATTTAGAGAAGAAAATGGATAAGGATTGATTCATTTGCTAATAAGTATATAAGGTCACATTTGAAGTCAGGAAGAGTTTTCCTGACTCCAGGCCCAGCACTCTAGCCATTGTACCACCTAACATGCTTAATAAATGTTTCTTTTCTTCATTCAAAGACATCCTGCTTTTTTCTTTCTTTTTTTTACAAAAAGGGCACAGATAGAAGAAATGAAAGTTTCATTAGGTTATATTCATTTTTATAAAATTCATTTTCAATATAAGTTCCAATCATGTACGATGAAGAAATAAAAATAAGGAAAAACAAATTTCAGTATTTAAAATGGTTCAGTGGAAAAGTGTGCTGAATCTGGAATCAGAAGACTACTTCCTGGGATGTTAGGTTTAGAGGACCTTATGTCTAGTCCATCCCCTTTATGGTACAAATGAGAAAACTATGATTCATATAGGTCAAATAACTTACCCCATTTCACACAAATTCAAAGTAGAAAAGCTGGGATTTGAATCTATATCTTCTAATATTAGATACAATTTTCTCTCTCCTCTACTCCATGTGCCCATATATATGTTCATATTCTGCCCTTTTTATGTCCTTTGATAACATACATAACTCCTCTGGACTTCAGTTTCTTCATTTATAAGATGAGAAGCTTAGATTAATGGATATCTGATGTCTCTTCAATTTCTGAACAATTATCCTGTGATCCATAGTCCACATGGACAAAACATTATAGATTCATGAACCTGCTTAGGAACAGCATTATAAGATATAAGCAACTGACCTCTGAAGGATTTGATTTTAAAAATTTTTTAATTAATTTAGTGCTTTTTTAGTTACTGCATGTCAGAAGAGTGGCCTCCAGCCTCAATTGGGTAATCTAATGCACAGACTCAGCTTTGATTGTTCTGTCATTCAGCAATACTGAAGACTCCAACTGCAGAGAGCATGACCAATATACACTTAGAATTTTGTCCAAGAAAATTAAAAGATTACAAATTAATTTTCTCTGAATTATTATTATGATTATTTCCTGGTTCTTGTTTAAGATCTTTCTCCAACATGGAATGGTGGAATTATTAATGTTTAGAGCTGCATAATCATTTTAATGATTAACTCTGTTAATTGGATTGTATTTTCACTGGCAATTAATACCATGTGCATTGTTCTGTAGGTGTAGCTTAAATCATTCATTAGCTGAATTCCTGGCCCTGCTTCATTTAATATTAGCTGTCTGGGGCTGATTAGCTCATTTGGTTCAAGTATGATGCTAATGAGATGGAGACCAGAAGCTTGATTCCCATGTGGACCAGTTAGTCATCTCTTATTTATGATGATAGATGACAACACCAATCTTGAGCAACTATCAGGAAGAAAAAAAAAGTTCCATTGGTCACAAAGGAGACTAGGCAAAGGAGTATGAATTGATCAATTGAAATACTTCACAGGGAAAGAAGGAAGGAAAGGAGGAAGGAAGGAAGGAAGGAAGGAAGGAAGGAAGGAAGGAAGGAAGGAAGGAAGGAAGGAAGGAAGGAGGGAGCGGAGGAGGAAACCTAGTATTTCAATATCATTTTGATATACAAAAGATATTGATTGGCCTCTATCTTTCCCAATGTCAAAAATGAAAATAAATAAGCTGGTATCACATCTATAGATCATTGGAACCAATTTTATATTAAATTTAAGTTTTATATTATGCTTTCTAATATATCAAGCAACTAATTATGATCTTTTTTGAACATTTCAAATTTCTGGTAGATTTAAAATCAAAATAGCCAAGGATGTCCTAATTTCTATGAGAAGAAAGGATACACACATATATATTTGTATCACTCTTAGTAGATTATAATAATCATTTTGCACAAAGTCTTAATGGAATTGTGTATAAATAAGATTATATTGGACTTTGTAAAGAATTCTGATTATTCTGATTATTTGTCAACATCAAACTATACTTTCAATAGCATGTGTGGCAAAACACAATAGTATTTGCCAAGAAATTCTGCTGCAATGTAGACTAAAATTCATCTTTGACTTACAATCATAGGACCTCAGATAGAGAACTGGCAAAATCCTTAGAGATAATCTAACCCAATACTCTCATTTTGGAAATGATAAAGCTAAGAATCAAGGTGGTAGAAAGAATTGCCTTCTCACTCACCCCCCCCCAAAATAGTAACTAAGCATAGCTGGAATCTGCTTTCAGAGCTGATATTTCAGCACTCTCTGACCACTAGTCTTAGAAAGTCATAGTTAGTAAATGGGATCTGGAGGAAAAGGAATTGAACTCAACTAGTCCTGACTCTAAATCCAGTACTTTATCTCCTCTGTCTGTATATCTCAAAAATTAAGTGATGTCAAATGCTTTCTTCTTGATTAGGTTGTGTTTAAAAACTGAAGATCTTGTTCAGCCAATAATCATAAATTAATATTTATGATTATTTGATATTTTTGAGACAGTCTAGAGTCTATTTTCTGAATATCCCTGAATTGTAAAACACTGTGTAGGCTTAAGACAATCTCTGAATATTGGGGAAGCTGATGATGAAATGGATAGAATATTAGAACTGGAATCAGTAAGATGGGTTAAAATATGACCTCATTTACTTTCTAGTTCTGTGATCCTGGGCTAGCCATTAAACCTCTGTTAGCCTGAACTTTCTTAATGATATAAAAGGGATAATAAAAAATAACATTTCTACAAAGAGTTTTGCACAGTGCCTGGCATATACCAGGTGTGATACAAATGCTTATTCCTTTCTTTTCCCTTGCCTTGCCTTCCCTTCTTGACCTGTTTTGCCTTGTTTTCCCTTCCCTTTATCTCTTAACATATTAATACTAGTAATAATCAATAAGTAAATAGGATTTTCCTACATCAATTAAATTGTAGAAATGGATATCTCCCCATCTCTGTTCTATATGTAATAGTATACAATAGTATACTTGTAGCTACTCCTGTTTTCCTTCTTTAAAGTTAACTTGTATCTGTTTTGTATGAATCTTATATATATATATATATATAGTAATCATATATAGAAGTATAGAAAGTATAGAAGTAATCATCTATTGTTCCAAACCTAAAACCATTGTTTTTTCAAAGCACAAAGGATGGGAGTAGGGGTAGGATTCCCTCTTTTCTCATTTCTTTTTTTTTTGCCATTTAGGTTTCCACTGATTCACCTCAAATTCTAACATTCTATCCATATGTCATCCCTATGGCAGATTGTTCTCACATGCCTTTCCCCAAACTGATGTAATTGAAACCAAATACATAGACTTCAAGAAGATATACAATAGTGGTAGAATCTCTAATTCTGCAACTAACAGCCATCTCCTTTTGAGCCCTTTTACAAGAATCTGAAATTATCCCTCTTTTTTTGAGATACAAGCTAAGACAAGGTTATTATTCCCAATCTAAGGAATGGATTATTTTTCTTTTTCTAGTCTTTACATATAGAATAGGATGAGTTTCTACAATTATAAGGTAACCAAATTTAAAAGTGTTTGGGTTTTTTTTAAGAATACAATTCATTCACATGTAATTCATGAAAATTGATGTTTGATTCTTTTTCTTCCACCATACCTTATATATCTGCACAGTCTACAAAGCTGCTTCCCATAAGGGCTTTTCTGCAAATGCTGAAATGAGTCACATTTCCTATAGACTAAGGACATTTCTCTGGCCAGTATATTTGACAAAAGCCAGACAAAGGAAGCTGCCTGTGGGTTTACTCCAGTTTTAGGAGAATTTTCATCTATCAAGGCCAAAGCATCTGACACAGACAAGTTTTTTTCTCCCTAATGCAACCTCAGAAGACTGTTGTTCCCCTGAAGATCTGAAAAAAGAAAGATTTTGAAAGACCAATGACTCCATTAATTGTTAGTGCACCTCAAAAGAAAATAAAACACATGATATGTCACATTGCCCAGGGGATCCAATCAGTAAAAAAATAAATGAGAGGACAATCAAAATAGCAATTTTACATCAAAACGGGATACTAAAGAAAAGAGAGCAATACAGTACAATGGGATCTAAGAGGCAGAAGAAGGGCAATAAAAATAAAGGTAGAAAAGAGAGGGGGAAAAGAAAGCAACATGCTAGTTAAGAAAAGCATGGATGTCTAAAAAAATAAAGATTAAAGGTCAAGCTATTAATAAAAAAAAAGCAATTAAATGGGAAAGAGTTGTATAATGGATGGAAGGAGTAGAGTAATGTAGGATGGAGAGCAATCAAGCTGATGGATTCTGTATGGAAGAGGACAATAGATATAAAAATAGCTCTATATTAAGAGATGTAAGGGGAGAAAAAGAAGAGAATGGAAAGAAATTGATTGATAAAGTAGGAGTAAGATGGGCTTAAAAAAAAACAAGCAAGGTAACTAGGGATATAGTTTTTCATACAAAAACTGAGTCAAATTGTAGCACTCCTGATTAGATAAAGCCATCATTGCCTCTCTAACTTTTTGAAACAAACCAGGAATGTAAAAACCAAAAGGAAATATAAATAAAAAAAAATTTTAAAGCTTTCTTCATATTTACTTTACTTAGAAACATGTAAGGAGACTTTCTGCATATTTTCTTCACCTAAATCATACACAAAAACTCACAGGAGTAGAGAGAATAAACAAGTATAAAACTAAATTTTAAAATTCTTGAGGTTAGAATATTGTTTCCTGCTTCTCTGTTATTTCCCCAGAATGCACAGGTGAGTGTGCAATTGATGTAAAATAAATGCTTCTTTGATTGAGATGAAGAAACTTTGCCTGGCTAACTAATCAATTAACTGACTCCTTATCTCCTCACGGGACTCCTGCTAGGACAAAAATACTACTTTCTTTTCTATACTTATATATGCATGAAATAAGAATCCTTTCAAATGCAGCCTGGACAGATACCCATTTGCTTAGTATATCCCAGTTTGTTATTGGGGAGGAGGGAGAGGATTTGATCCAATTGTATCTTTATGTAGCTAACCCTATACCATACTATTGAGCAGAATAAGAGGAATGAATGTGTAACTAAGAGAATGAGTTATTATTTTTAAAGAAAAATTATACAGATGGAATCTAAAATTCTAAAAGTTCAAAATGTTCTGTTTTATACTAGGGGCTCCATAAATGCAAATTAGAGGAAATTAATCTTGATGGGCATTGAGAAATGCATAATTAAAACTAACTTGTCCCTCCATTAGAGCTTATAATGCAGGCATTCTGATTAAGAGAGAACAAAAATAGTCTTACTTAGTACTTTTTAATTTAGTGATTTCAAATCCCCCTCTGATGCCACTTTATTAAAACATTTTATTTCATTCAAAATACAATAAACACTTTAGAAATTTCCATTAGGGGAAGGTGGCTGCATTTAATCACAAATAATTCATTTCATGATCTTTATTTTAAAAAGCTGAAAAATTAATATTTCCATAGGGTTATCATTATAGATCCATAGATTATGATCATAAAACAACAACATGCTTACTTTTCTAAACAAATCACTCATTGCAAAGTAGAATCCAAAAAACAAAATAAGAATTGTAAATCTGTTTGGGGGAGGGAGAGGAAGCAATTGTGGATTAGGAGATCATAGGACTGTTACACACCCAAAAAAAGAGAGAGAAAAGAAAAGAAAAGAAAAGAAAAGAAAAATAGTGGGAATTGGCAGTTCAAGCAAAGTATTTTCTGAAGAAGTCTTTACCAGAAAAAGGATATCCCTTTCATCATATATCTGAGAATCAAAAAATGCACAAGGGACCTTGGGATCATGTGAAGGAGATAAACTGTTTGCACAAGTTAACACATTCTGGGATGGTACAGGGAGAGAATCATTCCGTGTCAGCACCAGGAAAGTCTTATTTGCCCTACCATCATTATAATTCTTTATAAAAGTCACCAGCAACAAATGAAAAAATACTAGGAAATTACAAATTTCTAATATAAATTATCCAGAAAGCATATTGTTATTTAATGTACTGAATGGTGAATTTTTATACTGATAAACATTTAAAAAAAAAAAAGGAAAACTGTCGTTAGTGAAAGTTTTAAAGAATGCTGGAAACATAATGTGGTTTAAAAAAAAAAAAGAAAAAAAAGCTGATGGGATGGAAAATGCCATGGCATCCAGAGAGAAACTATGGAGTGGCTATGGATTAAAACATAGAATTTTTACCTTTTGTTTGTTTGTTTTCTTTCTCATGTTTTTTTCCCCTTTTGGTCTAATTTTTCTTGAACAACATGACAAATATGGAAATATGTGTAAAAGAATTGCACATATTTAACCTACATCAGATTGATTGTCTTGGGGAGGGAAGAGTGAGGAAGGAAGAAAAATTTGGAGCACAATATCTTACAAAAAATGAATGTTGAAAACTATCTTCACATATTTGGAAAAATAAAATACTATTGAAAAAAAAACAAAGATTGTAGCTTTCAGGGAAGGGGAAGTTGAATGAATGAATGTATACTAAGAGGCGAGTTTGAACTCTGATTTTATCAGAATCCCCAGATCTAAGGCCAAAATTTGATCCCTGGGTATCAGTACAATTGCTCAGAACTACCTTTCCCGTTAGCACCAGAGATGGCTCACATGGAGTTGCAGAGTCTCTTGGCTTTATATTAATAAATGAAGATAATGTTGGAGTAGCTAACATTCCTGGATTGGGACTTCCTAAATACAACCAAAGACAGGAAGGGTTGTAAACCTTTACCTCTAGAAATGGCAACTTCAGAGGGAGGAAGCATGGGACTGCAAGAGTGGAAGGAAATATGTTTAAGATATTATAGTGACTGGGGAAAGCAGTGAAATGGTTAGAATTTCTGAATTCTGAATCTTATTGAAGTGTGAGAGATCTTGGAAACAGTGTCTGAATGATATCACTATAGAGAAAGAGGAATATTTAAATACCTTTAGAATTCTGGCATTATTTTAAATAAGCATATTGCCCTAGAGCTAAAGGATCAATAAGGGAATGAATTACAGTGTGGGAGAAAGGAAGCTGTCAAATTCATGGAATAATAGATCTAGAATTGAAAGCTACCTTGAAAGTCATCAAGTCTAATATTTTCAGTTTATACATGAGGAAACTGACACCCAAAAAAGCTCTATAACTTTATCAAGATCACATAGCTTATAAATTGTAGCTCCAGGATTTGAGTCAAATTGTCTCTAACTTCAAATCTAGCACCTTTCCATTACACCACAATTCTGGAATCTAGTTTCAGAGACAATTTATCCTAACCCAAAAACAATTTGAGCAAACTGAAATAGGTTAAGTAAACTTTATATCAATGACAATATTGTTTCTAATTGTGCTTCTGCTGGCTTTTACCCAAATGCTTTCTACCATACTTGTCTCTCCTATTCCCCAGATTTACAAATTTTGAAAGATATCTTCAGCTAAGCAGATTTTTAATTTGCTAGCTGTTCCTTGAATAATTTTACCTCCAATATGTGTTTCACTGAACAAATGATACCCATTTCAAGAATATTCTCTCTCCTTACTTCATAAAATCCTTAGATTTCTTCAAGTTTCATTATTGGTACCATCTCATTTAGAAAGATTTTTCATCTTTGGTCCATTTTTTCCCTCAAATTATTTTTGCTTTTCTTAATTCCTTTAAACTTATTTTAATGGTAAATTCTTTAAAGACAAGCACTAAAGAGAGCCACGATGGTGGAGTAAAATCAGGAAGCAACTTGAATACTCCCAGTTTCCTTAGAAAACGAAATGAAATCAAGCCTCTGAACAGAGTCTGACAGAATGAAAGTCACCCTCCAGCTCAAGATAGACTGGAAAAACTTCAAAAAAGGTCAGTCTCACTGGGAAGAAAAGGATGTTCAGGCCAGCTCAGATAGATTGTGGGAAAGCCAGTGAGAAGGTCTTAATCAGAGTAAATCAGCAACCAAGACATTTAGTTGTGGCTCAGAAGAGGAACAGATCAGTCAAGCAGCTTCCAGGTCAAAAGGCAAACTCTGGAAAAGCAGACCATTTCTGGAAAAGAACAGGCAAAGCTACTCCATGCAAACACAAGGGACCCCTGTGCTCAAAGTCAAGGTACAGAGCTGCACAGGAACCTTGGAATAGCTCTACCTTTATCCCAGAGCAGAGCTCAACCTTAATAGTTTTTTTTAAGCAAATACTAAAATAAAAGGAAAGAAAATGAGCAAGAAACAGAAAAAAAAAAAAAAAACTTTGACCATAGAAAGCAACAAGGGTGACAGAGCAGACCAAAATACAAACTCAGTCAAGGAAAGAATGTCTGTAGAAGAAATCTTAAAAGAGTGATATTAATTGGTCTCAAGCCCAAAGAGGATTCTCGGAAATGCTCATAAAAGGCTTCAAAAGGCAAATAAAAGAGGTACAAGAAAAAATAAGAAAGGAAATGACATAAAAATACTAAAACAATGGTAGCAAATCTGATCCAAGATTAAAGCAAAAGTCAAAATAGATCTTTTTAAAAGAGATAGAGGAAAAGTACAGCTTAATAAAGTTTACCATAAATAATGAAGTAGTAATGATACTGAATGTGTATGCACCAAGTGATAGAGCAGGCAAATTCCTGGAGAATATTTTTAAGTCACTTATAGGAAAAAATAAATAGCAAAACTATTGTAGTGGGGAATCTCAACCTCTCAGAATCAAACAAATCTAGTTACAAAACAAAGAAGAAAGAAACTAGGGAGGTTAATTGGATCCTAGAAAACCTAGATATGGTATACCTCTGGAGAAAACTAAATAGGGACAGAAAGGAACACACCTTTTTTCTCGGCAGTACATGGTACCTACACAAAAAATAACCATGTATTAATCATAAAAACCTCACAATCAAAAGCAAAAAGGCAGAAATAGTCAATGCTTCCTTTTCATACCACAATGCAAGAAAATTTATATTCAATAAAGGACCAGGGAAAATAAATTAAAAATTTATTGGAAATAATATCTAATTCCAAAGAATGAATGAGTCAAATAACACATCACAAAAATAATCCATAATTTTATCTAGGAGAATGACAATAATGAGACAACATACCAAAACCTATGCGATGCAGCCAAAGCAGTTCTTATGGGAAATTTTATATATCTAAATAGCTACATGAAAAAATAGAGAAAGAGGAAATCAATGAATTAGGCATGCAACTAAAAAAGCTAGAAAAAGAACAAATGTAAAATACCCAATGAAATACCAAGTTATAAAATCTGGTACTTAAAGGAGAGATTAATAAAATAGAAACTAAGAAAACTATTGAAATAATAAGTAAAACTGAGTTGGCATTATGAAAAAAAACTAATAAAATAGATAAACCTTTGGTTAATTTGATTTGATCAGAATTTAATCTGATTTGATCAGTAAAAGGAAAGAAATAACCAATTCACCAACATCAAAAATGGAAAAGGTGAACGTATCAACAATGGAAAAAAATAAAACAATAATTTGGAGCTATTTTACCCAACTCTATGGCAGTAACTCTGACAATCTACCCAAAGTGGGTGAATATTTACAAAAATATAAATTGCCCAGGTTAACAGAAGAGGAAATAAAATACTTAAATAGGCCCATTTTAGAAAAAGAAATAAAACAAATCATTAATAAACTCCCCAAGAAAAAATCTCCAAGGTCAGATGAATTTACAAGTGAATTCTACCAAATATTTAAAGAACAATTAATTCTAATACTATGTAAATTATTTGGGGAACTAAGTAGAGAAGTACTGCTAAATTCTTTCTAGAACACAAATATAGATAGCACTGATACCTAAACCAGGAAGAGCCAAAACAAAAAAAGAAAATTATAGACTACTCTCCCTAATGAATATTGATGCAAAAATTTTTTTTAAATTTTATTTTATTTGCATAACATATGTGTGGGTAATTCTTCAACAATAACCCTTACATAGCTTTCC
>JAJPUD010001575.1:111411-176614 GCA_023553655.1 Myrmecobius fasciatus
TCAGTGAATTGTTGTCTTTTTCCAATTCACCAATTTTGTTTTTCAGTTCACCATTTTTATTTTCCAGTGAATTGGTGATTTTTTCCAATTCACCAATTTTGTTTTTCAGTGAACTATTTTCTTTTTCCAATTCACCAGTCCTATTTTCCAGTTTTTGATATTTCTGTTGCCCTGATCTCAATTTATTTCCCCATTCTTCTTCTAGCTCTCTTTTGAGATTCTTAATGCAATCATCCAGGTAAGCCTTCTGAAAGGGAGACCAACTTAAGTCTGCCTTTGTGGCTTCATCTGGGATTGTTTTCATAATGTCAGGATCTGGGGACTGTTCTATTTTTTCTCCGTAAAAGCTTTCTATGGTGAGAGCTCTCTTCTGCTTCTTGCTCATGATTTGAAGTTGGGATATTGGTCAAAAGCAGAGGAAACTGCAACAATTTGTATTTGCCCTGGGGCAGTTTGCCGAGTTGACTTCGGGTCTGAGGCTGTTCGGGCTAGATTCGCACTAGGACCACGTTTTCAGCTGCTCTCGATCCACCCTTTTCCAAAGGCAGATCTGCCAAAGCACCTGCCCTCAAGCAGAGCAAAGTGGTCTAGGCGTCTCCCAGGGTCTTCCTGGGTGCCCAAAATCCGCCCCTCTATCGCAGCCCTGACTTCCGCCCCGGCTGGAGTCTGATCTCAACCAGCGGCCGATTTCCCCTGAGGCTAACCTTCTCCGGAGTTCTTTCAAGGTAGATCTTCGAAGAGAAGTGCGTTGTAGTCCAAATGCTTGGCGGGGCCCTCACTCAGAAACTAGTTGGAAGGCTTACTTTGTCTGGGTTTGAGGGAATGTCCCAGGAGTTCACAGAGAAAGCTGTCGGCAGTTCGCCATCTTGGCTCCGCCCCTCCACTAAAATTCTTAAAAGAGTTAAAGAAAGAGATGAGTAGTAAAGGACAATTTAGGGGAAAAAAATGAAAGTGATGCAAGAAAATTAAGTAACATATCAGTAAGAGAAGCAAAAAAGAAAAAAAAATACTAAAGAAAATAACACCACACCTGGTCCAATGATAAAAGAGACTCAAGAATTCATTGAAAAAAAGAACTACTTAAAAAGCAGACTAAGTCAAATGGGAGAAAAAAAGTACAAAAGTTCACTGAAGAAAGTAATTCCTTGAAAATTAGAATTGGAGAGGAAGCTAATGATTCCATGAGGCATCAAGAAACAAGTCAAAAGAATGAGAAAAAATAGAAGAAATTGTGAAATAGAAAAATCACATCAGAAAACAAACAAGCCTGGAAAACAGATTGAGGAGAGATAATTTAAGAATTATTTACTTTAAAGCCATGAGAAAAAAAACAGCCTAGACATTGTATGTCAAGAAAGTATAAAAGGAAAACTTAGATCTAAAGAATTAAATAAAATTTAAAGAATCCATTACTCATCTTCTGAAAGAGATCTCAAAATGAAAATTCCGAGGAATATCATAACCAAATCCCAGAACTCCCAAGTCAAGGAGAAATAGCCCAAGCAGATAGAAAGAAGTAATTCCAATATTGTGGAGCCACTGTCCACATTAAGGGAATGAATGACTTAGAATATGACATTCCAGAAGATAAGGGAACATGAAAACCAAGGGTAACCTACCTAGCAAAACTCAACATAATCCTTCAGAGGAAAAATTAGTTATTTAATAAAAGAGGACTTCTAGGAATTCATGATTAAAAAGACCATTTTGACATTCAAGCACAAGATTCAAGAGAAGCATAAATGATATGCATAAAAAGTAATCATAAGGTATCGACAAAATAAAATTGTTGACATTCTTCTTTGGGAAGGTGACATAAGGAATTACCAAGAATATTGCATATTAACATAGTTAGAAAGAGTTTACATAGACAGAGAGCATTAATATAAGTTGATTAGGCTTGGATGATCTAAAAAAAAGTAGTGAGAAATAGAGATGCACTGGAAGATGGGGGAAGGGAGAAGTAGTACAAAGAAATTTTTTCTCACATAAGAAAGACCCATAAGGAAAATTGTTTAAAACAGAGGCAAAAATGAGAAAGTGGGTGGTGGCAAACAGTGTTTGAACCTCACTCTGATCCGAATTGTTTCAAAGTAGTAAATCAATCAATATAAATATGTGTGTATAATATGTGTAATAAGTAAATATATATGCACGTATATGTGAACACACACACATACACATATGCAATGTGATGTGTTTATGTATATGTATACACAATACATATATATATACATATACATATATATACATATACATATACATACATATATATGCATATATTAACATATGCACTCAATTGGTTTTAAAAATCTGTCATCCAATAGTGAAATAGGAGGAGAGATGACAAAAGGGAGGGTATGTTAAGTAAGGCAGTGGTCAGCTGCAAAATAGGCTTGGGGAAGGACAAGATAAAAATAAGATGGTTAAAGGAGGAAAATACATGGAAGAAAATCCACAGTAATCATAGCTATGAATGTGAATGGGATGATTTCATTACAAAAATAGAATCAGATGGAAGAATGAATTAGAAAACAAAATTCAACAATATATTGTTTATAGGAAACATGCTTGAAATAGAAGTTTTACATATAGAGTTAATATAAAGGGAAGGAACAGAATTTGTTACACATCTGTGGAAATAAAAATGTCAGGTTTAGTGAGGAAACACAAAAAGCAAAAGCAAGCATAGACCTGATTAAAAAATTAATCAGGGAAATAACATTGTGCTGAACGATAACATAGATAATAAAGTAATATCAAAGCTATTTTATAGCAATTTTCTCTGATAAAGGTCTTATTTCTCAAATATATAGGGAACTGCATCAAATTTACAAAAATATAAGCTATTTACTAATTGATAAATGGTTAAAGGATATGAATAGGCAGTTTTCAAAAGACTAAATCAAATCTGTGTTTAGTCATATTAAGCAAACTGCTCTAAATAATTTTTGATTAGAGGAATACAAATTAAGTCAACTCTAAGGTAACCTCACACCTATCAAAAATGGAAAGTGTTGGAGAAAGATGTAGTAAAATAGGTACACCAGTAAACTGGTGGTGAATTAGTGAACTGATCCAATAATTCTGAGAAAAACATTTGGAACTATGACTAAAGAGTAATAAAACTGCACATTTAAAGTAGTAATACCATTACTAGGGCTATACTGCAAAGAAATCAAAGAAAAATGGAAGGAATCTATATGTAAAATATTTATAGCAACTCTCTTTTTTTGGTGGCACAAAATTGGAAATTAAAAGGATGTTTATCAGTTGGAAAATGGCTAAACAAATCGTGACCATATAATTGTGATGGAGAATTATTGTGCAATAAGAAACAATGAGGGAAGCTGTTTCAGTAAAAATGTAGCATGACCCATATGAACTGCTGCAAAGTGAAGTGAGAACTGAGAGATAATTGTGTACAGTATTAGCAATGTTGTAATAAAAATCAGCTGTGAAAAACTTGGCATCTGAGGCAATTCCAAAGGTTTCATGATCAAAAAGTGCTATATGCCTCCAGAGAAAAAGCTGATTAAATATGAATGCAAATTGAATTATACTTTTCTCACTTTATTTTTCTTGATTTTTTTGAAATGTGGCTAATATGGAAATATATTTTACACTATATCATATGTAAAAATAGTATAATTTTGTTTGCATTCACAGTGGGTAGGGAAGAAATGGAAGAGAAGGAAGAGAATTTGGAACTCAAAATTTATAAAGGAAAAAAACATCAAAATGAATAAGAAATTTTTGGGAAAGTCATAAGCTCTTTCAGGGCAGGAACTGCTTTATTTTTCCCATGTACCCCCAGAGATTAGCATAGCATCTGACAATTAAATGTTTGTCAATTTGAATTGGTTAATTTGGTTAAAACTTCTGACTTCAAGTAACCAGGAAAAATGTGAGAGATGCTAGACTTAATTGCCCAAATTAAAATGCTCAAAAAGGAAATAAAAATTGTGAAAATCCCCTATCTCCATGATGGCCCTATTAAAAATAATTTTAATGCCTTTTTATTGCTCTTTTTTTCTCCCCTGTGTGCTACAAACTAAATTATTAGCACTCTTATGAAATACCAAAAAGAAGAAGCTTTTTGAAATAGAAAAAAAAATAGACATAATAGGAGAGGCAGATGACTTGCTACATTCATTTAGAAGGCAATTCTATCTCTAGAAGCCATGTTGGATACCTTTATTTCATCGGTATTTCTGCCTTTAATTTTTAATATTGAAATAGGCTTTTTCATCCGAGCATACTTTTTTTTTTCAGCAAAATACAATCTCAGATGTTCAAGTTGTAGACTGAGTTCATTCAAGTTGCATATGGTAATCCTTTTGGATGGCTCCTCAATGATGCCTTTCCCTTATCTTAAAAAAATAAGTAAAATAACAGCAAAATAATATTTTTAACATTAGAAATTGTTCATATAACAATAAAACTTTATTTTAAGAAACTCTACATTGTATCCAGTTCTTCCTTACCAAAAGCCAAAAGTTCTTTGTTTAGGATGTTGACTTTCTTAAAATAAACTTATCATGTTATATGAACAATTCATAACATTACGAAGTCTTCTTCTTACTATTTCTCTTATATTGCCTTACTTACCAGCTCATACAATTGGATCTAGTGTTGTTTTGATTATGTGTTCTTTTTCCTCAGTTTCAGAAATGAGAAATGATTCTCTATATTACCCAGGGATTTCCACCTCATAGCCAGTTATGGCAGAGATGGTGCAGCAAAACAGCCTAGTGTTAAAGTCCTGAAAAGCCAGGATTCCTAGAACACAAACTCAATGTATGGCTTTGACTTAGAATTGAGACTCTGCTATATAAAAATGAAGCTAAGTTATGAAACTAATCCGTTTCCTCTCCCCATGGCATGAAGTATAAAGGGAGAAAGCATAATTATACCTTCTACATTTTGAGGAAGTTTGTATACTTTTGATTATACCATCTGAAGTAAATTTCCCTGTGTAAATGGTCCAATATTACACTGGTTTTTCAAATTAACTCAAATTTCAACTTCCATTTCACGATCTCTTTACTTATGTTTTATAGTCATTACATATGTTGTTTTAAACTTATTTAATTCTGTATCAAGTACTACAAATTTTTCCACATCTCTTTAAATTCTTCATGTTCATCATTCCTTTCTGCCAACTCTGTTACAGTTGTATTCCACAGTTTGTCTAGCCAATCACCAATAGATGAGCAACCATTTTGTTTCTGGATATTTCCCACCATACAAAAGTGTTAACATGAGTATTTTTATAACTATTTTGAACCTTTCTGTTCCTGACCTTTGGGTAAATAACCAGAAATGGGATCAATGATCTAACAGTTTCAATTTAGTAATATTTGTTACAAAAATTCAAATTATTTTTGGAATGCTTGGATCAATTTACATGACAAAGCCAGATCTTTTCCATCAGCACCACCCTGTTTCCCTGGATTGAGCTATATCTTGGTACTATGTCAGGAAACGCTAAATGGTGTGTCTTATTTCACTCTAGATCCTGACTCCTTATGTTCCTTGTACTATCTTATAAAAAAATTGAATTTTAATGGGAAAGTTTATATTTTAACACCTAAATTATATCAATGTAAACACATGGATGTGTGTATTTTGTGTCTGCGTTTATGCCTTTTCTTACTATAAGTGGTCAAACCACATATCATTTTAATACAATGAATTTTTAATACAATTATAATTCCAGTTGACAACTAGAGAAGACTTGGGTTTTAAAGTTGGTTCAATCATCAATGGTTATATGACTGAAGGAAGTAACTTTAGTGTTCTAAGTCTCAGTTTCTTAATTGGCAAAGTGAAGGAGAAATTTAGTATCTCCCATAGATCTTCAAATGCATGTTATTAATATCAAATGTCCTATGGAAAAATAATGGTAATTTCCACAGGTTCCCAATTTGCAAATTAGGAAATATTTAAGGAATGGGAATTTTTTTCTGACATTTTTAATATCACAGAATTTTTAGGATTAGGCAAAATAACAATGGTGGAAATGTTAAACCTAAAAATCTAAAATCTAAGAATCAGGAAAATGGAAATTCAAATCTTGTCTCAGACATGTTTTTCTGGACAAATAGCTTAACCTTTACTAACTTAATTTTCTCACCTATAAAATGAAGATAATGGCATTTATCTCACAGAGTTGTGACTAAGAGTTAGGACAATGATCATAAAACACTTTGCAAACTTTAAAGTTCTGTATAAATATCAGCTATTATTAGAAGTATTTTGAAAAATATTCTATTCTTTATGTTAACCTATATTTCCCATTTATAAATGGCTTAGTTAGTTGGTTGTTTGATTATTATCTTTCATTCTCAAAAATGATCAAAATAATATTACTATATTAGATCTGAGTTAACAGTGTTTCTGATTGTAGCTGATCAGACTAGTATGAGCTTGGAATGGCCTGCCACAGATGAGACACAAATAGTCCCCATGAATATTTGGAGTTGTCCTGTGCCTGTGTCTCCCATGTTATGAAGTTAACAGAAATCTTGAGAGTGTTCTTGTATCGCTTTTTCTGAGCATCTTGTGAACAATTGCCATATGTGAGTTCTCCATCGAATAATCTTTTTTGCAAGTGTACTTCTGGCATTTGAACAATGTGGCCAGCCCAATAGTTGATTTCTTTGCTGATACTTTAACCATAAGCTTTCTTGCATGTCTTAATGCACCAAACAGAAGATTAGACCAATAATTCAGAAACCACTAAATGGTGGGAACTAGTTAGTAATGTTGAATGTGAAATTTTTATCAATTCATCTTTATGGATGGAGGTAGTACAGAAGAATGGAGAGAGAACTAGCCATAGAATTAGAGGATCTGAGTTTGAATCTCATCTCAGATTCTTTTTTGTATGATATTAGACAAGTTATTTTACCTCTAGAAATTCACTTCATTCATCAAAAAAATTATAATAATATGTATGCTTATATCTTAATAGGATTTTTGTGTGGAAAATGCTAATTAGTGTAATGTAAGGTTTTCATTATATAGCTTTTTACTGCATATAAAATATTTTAAATTAATAAAAACACTACCTTGAAAACTAGAAGAACTAGAAAGAAATACATTAATAATTAAGAGGTTTAATATACTTCCATTATATTAACCTTCAGGTTGAAAAATTATTTCCTTACAATAGAATTTTATAAGTTTTCTATTATCTACTAGGGATTAAAATTAGTAAGATTTTTATCTAATGATGAAAAATTGTAAAGTATGGTCCTGTGTGTATTAGCCACATTTATTTTGACTAGTGAGTTCAGGGATTAAATTCTTAATCCAAACATAGATTACATACCTGATCTTTTCTAGAAAAGCTTACTTGTTCTCAAAAAAAGATATTTTTAATTTATAGTAATAAATACTCTATTAATCCACCAGGTGGCATATGATTTTGTGTTTTAACAAAGTCTTAGTTCAAGAAAAAAATGGGTAGGGAAGGAACCATAGGATTTTAATGTGTTATTTATCTTTCTGATCATTTGCCTAATTCCCATGGATTTTTAAGATTTTGTACCATATTTTTTCCAAGAAGAGTTAACTATAAATTTTTTATGAAATATTGATGTATATAGAATCATGAATTAAAGCTAGAGGGAACTTGAGAAATCAGATAATCATAGTATTTTAGGAACCTTGATTTAGAACCAGAAGAGCCTCCAGAGCACCTAACATTCTTATTTTAGAGATGAGTTTCCTAGAAGGTATTATAATCCAGGTCCTCTGAGTCCATATTAAATTCTGAAATGTCTAATTTTCTGCTCTGTTATTACTTGTATGCCATTGGGCAAATTACTAAATATTCTTGTGGATTGATTTTCTTTTTGTTGAACTGATAAACACTAAGGCCCCTTTCAAATTTAAATTCATTTTGCTACCAACCCTAATTTTAATAATAAGGGAAAAATCGAGATATAGAATTGGATGTGATCTTAGAGTTTATCCACTTTGTTTCTCTCATTTTTTTCATTCATCTTCAGTCTCTACCCCTAAGTCTCCAGAATTTCTTCAATATACCACAGTAATTTCTTCAGGTTGGAAGTTAGTTCACTCTGCCTCTGTGGCCTTCTCTTTCAATTAACTGGCTCTTCCCAGAAGCTCTATTATAAATGCCACACAGTGACTTTTTACTCTTTTCTTGACTCCATTCCTAACTCTGGACTATCTTTACCACATTCACTACTGGGTAGTTTTCTCCACTCTCATCATTATATTGTCAGCTTCCTCTTATATATGGTCTTTTCTCATTAGGATATATACTCCTTGAGAGCAGGGACTATTTTTATTTTTGTTTGTATTTGTATTCCCAGGACAAAACCTGGCACAGAGTAAGCACTGAATAAAAACTTGTTAATTTGTCTCTCATTTTTGTTGAGGAAAATAATGTAAAATGACTCCAATAAGATCATATAGTAGCAAATAAGTAGTAAAGTTGTGATTAGAAATCCAGCTTCTCCAGTTCCAAACCCATTGCCATTTCTACAGTGCCACATGAACAGAAACTTTCTTTTTATTTTGTTTTATTTTTTTTACAAGATTAGCAGAGTCATAGAGTTTCCCTCCCCTGACTTTCAGCAGTTACTAAATGTGTGTCTAAATTAAACCAGAACCCCACTGGCATAGACTGAAAAATCTGTCTAATCATTGTTTTCACGTGCGTACTGCGAATAGCAGTTGAACATTTTTTGAGAGATTGAGTAAAGAACAGTTAGCTTTTCTGGCCTCAAGTGTTTTATAACTCTCAAATAAAAATTTCAATTTAACATGGGGCATATATTAAGACTATCTTCAGCAGTGTATCATTTGAAGCAAAACCTAGAAAAAATCAATAACATTTCAACTGTTTTGCTAAGAGAATGAAGTTGTCCTTGTTAAATTCTGAGCTGTTATTTAGAAGTGTTCAGTCTTATTAAGAAGTAGTCAATAATTGCAATTGGTAACAAATGTGTATCGAGTACCCAAAGGATGGACATATCCACTAAGCAAGAACTCTTTGGAGTATTGAGTAATTCTCTGAAGAATTTGCTCGTTTCCTAACTATTCCATCAGTTACTTCTCTTGCGTCTGGGAAAGTTGGAGAGAAATATTACCTTCGCTTTGTAACAACAATGAGTCCCAGAGGAAGCTTCTGATAATTTTCAAGACTTTTCTGCTTTCAGTTAGGAAAGCAGACTCTTGACCCATAGAAATGTTCTTAGCTTACATGCATTTTTTTTTAAATTGGTTCAAAGTTACCTGAGATCACACAGTGCCGGAGCCAAAAGAAACATTTTGAAAATAAGGAAACTGAGGTTCAATTCAATTCAACTATTATTTATCCAGTACCAGAGATGGCAAGATATTAGACTATATGCCAGTGATGAAAAGATAAAAGCTAGAAACAATTTTTGTCTTTTTTATTGTAGTAGTTTATTTATTTTTAATACACATTGCTTTATGAATCATGTTGGGAGAGAAAAATCAGAGCAAAAGGGAAAAACCATAGGAGAGACAGAAAAACAGAAAAAAAGAAGAGAACATAGCATATGTTGATTTACATTCAGTCTCCTTAGTTCTTTATCTGGATGCAGATGACATTTTCTGTTCAAAGTCTATTGGGACTGAACTGCTGAGAAGAATCAAACCTTTCATAGTTGATCATTGCACATTCTTGCTGCTATTGTGTACAATGTGGTTCTGCTTGTTTTGCTTAGTATCAGCTCATGAAAATCTTTCCAGGCCTTTCTAAAATCAGCTTTTTCATCATTTTTTTAAAGAACAATATTCCATTAATTTCACGTACCACAGCATATTCAGCCATTCCCCAATTGATGGGCATCTACTCATTTTGTAATTCTTTGCTACCACAAAAAGTGCTGCTACAAATGTTTTTGCACATGTGGCTCCTTTTCCCTCCTTTATGATTTCCTTGGAATACAGTCCCAGTAATGGCACTGCTGGATCAAAGAACATGCACAGTTTGATAGTCCTTTGGGCATAATTCCAAATTGTTCTCCAGAATGTTGAATCATTTCACAATCCCACCAACAATGTCTTAGTGTCCCAATTTACTCACATATCCTGCAGCATTTATAATTATCTTTTCCTGTCATCTTAGCCAATCTGAGAGATGTGAGGTGGTACCTCAGAATTGTTTTAATTTGAATTTCTCTAATCAATCATGATTTAGTGCATTTTTTCATATAACTATAGATGGCTTTAATTTCATCATCGGAAAATTGTCAGTTCATATGCTTTGATCATTTATCATTTAGGGAATAATTTGTATTCTTACAAATTTGAAAGGGTTCTTTATATATTTTAGAAATGAGACCTTTATTAGAAATACTGGCTATCTAGATTCCCCCCCCCCAGCTTTGGAATTCTCTTTTAATCTTGTTTTTGTTGGTTTTGTTTATGCAAAACCTTTTAAATTTAATGAAATCCAAGTTGTCCATTTTGTCTTTCATAATGTTCTTCTTTGATCATAAATTCCTTCCTTCTCCAAAGATTTGTTAGGTCAATTATCCCTTATTCTCCTAATTTGTTTATGGTATCTTTTATGCCCAAATCATGTATCAATTTATTTTGGTATGTGGTATGATATGTAGGTCTATGCCAAGTTTCTGATATATTATTTTCCAGTTTTCCCAGCAATTTTTGTCAAATAGTGAGCTCTTATTCCAAAAGCTGGAGTTTGAAGATATTTCAAATACTATAGGCTTTGATTATTTTGTCATGTGTATCTAATCTATTCCATTGATCCACCAATTTATTACTTAGTTACCAAATGTTTTGATGACTGCTGCTTTATAATATAGTTTTAGGTTTGGTACTCTTAAGCCACCATCCTTTGTATTTTTTTTTCATTAATTCTCTTGATATTCTTGACCTTTTGGTTTTTCAGATGAATTTTGTTATGATTTTTTCTAGTTCCATAAAATGATGTTTTGGCAGTCTGATTTGTATGGCACTGAACAAGTAGACCAATTTAGGCAGAATTGTCATGTTTATTATATTAGCTCATTCTAGCCACGAACATTTATTATTTTTCCAATTGTTTGGATCTGATTTTATTTCTGTGAAAAGTCTTTTGTAATTGTGTTTGTCTTGGGCTTGTCTTGGCAGGTAGATGTCTAAGTATTTTATTTTGTCTACACATTTTTAAATGGGATTTCTCTTTCTGTCTCTTGTCAATGGGCTTTGTCAGTAATATAGAGAAATGCTGATTATTTATGTGGGTTTATCTTATATTCTGCAACCTTGCTAAACCTGTGGATTGTTTTCACTAGGTTTTTTAATAATTTTTCTAAGATTCTCTAAGTATATCATCATATCATCTGCAAAGAATGAATAGTTTTATTTCCTCATTGCCTATTCTAATTCCTTTAATTTATTTTTCTTTTCTTATTGGTACTTTAAATTTTTTTTTCTTTTCTTATTCATAAAGCCAACATTTTTAGTACAACCCTGAATAATAGTAATGATAGTGGGCATACTTGTTTCATCCCTGTTCTTACTGGGAAAAATGTCTCCATCACAATTGATGCTTGTTGTATGTCTTAGATAGATACTACTTATTATTTTTTAAAAAGCTCCCTTTATCTTTGTGATCTCTATTGTTTTAATGGGAGTGGGTGCTGTATTTTGTCAAAAGCTTTTTCTGCATCTACTGAGATTATCAGGTGATTTCTTTTGGTTTTGTTATTGATATGGTTGATAATGATAATAGTTTTCTAGTTTTCTTTTTATTGAACCAGCCCTGAATTTCTGGTATAAATCCTACTTGGGCATAGGGTTTTATCTTGCTGATAAATTGTTGTAATCTCTTTGCTAATATTTTATTAAAATTTTTTGCATCAAATAACTATAGCAATTTGGTTTTTGATAAACCCAAAGACCCCAGCTTTTGGGATAAGTATTCACTATTTGACCAAAACTGCTGGGAAAACTGGAAACTAGTGTGGAAGAAATTAGGGCTTGACCCACATCTAACACCACATACCAAAATAAGTTCTAAATGGGTTCATGATCTGGATATAAAGAGTGATACTATAAGTAAATTAGAGGAATGTAATATAGTTTACCTCTCAGACCTATGGAGATGGAATAAATTTATGTCCAAAGAAGAACTGGAACTCTTAATTGAAAACCAGATAGATAACTTTGACTATATTAAGTTAAAAAGTTTTTGTACAAACAAAATCAATGCAGACAAGATTAGGAGGGAAGTAATAAATTGGGAAATCATCTTTACATTCAAGGGTTCTGATAAAGGTCTCATCTCTAAAATATATAGAGAATTGTCTCATATTTATAAAAATTCAAGCCATTCTCCAATCAATAAATGGTCAAAGGATATGAACAGACAATTTTCAGAGGATGAAATTAAAACTATTTATAGTCATATGAAAAGGTGCTCCAAATGACTATTGATCAGAGAAATGCAAATCAAGACAACCCTGAGGTACCACTTCACACCTGTCAGATTGGCTAAAATGACAGGAAAAGTTAATGATGAATGTTGGAGGGGATGTGGGAGGGCTGGGACACTGATGCATTGTTGGTGGAGCTGTGAATGGATACAGCCATTCTGGAGAACAATTTGGAGCTATGCTCAAAAAGTTATCAAACTGTGCATACCCAGCAGCATTTCTATTGGGCTTATATCCCAAAGAAATCATAAAGGAAGGAAAAGGCCCCACATGTGCAAGAATGTTTCTGGCAGCCCTTTTTGTAGTGGCTAGAAAATGGAAATTGAATAGATGCCCTTCAATTGGAGAATGGCTGAATAAATTATGGTATATGAATATTATGGAATATTATTGTTCTGTAAGAAATGACCAGCAAGATGATTTCAGAGAGGCCTGGAGAGACTTACATGAACTGATGCTGAGTGAAATGAGCAGAACCAGGAGATCATTATACACGGCAACAACAGTACTATATGACGATCAATTCTGATGGACATGGCTCTCTTCAACAATGAAATGCTTCAAACCACCTCCAATTGTTCACTGAAAAAAGCCACATACACCCAGAGAGAGGGATGTGAAATGTGGACCACAACATAAAATTCTCATACTCCTTGATTGATGTTTGCTTACATTGTGTTTCCTTTATCTGATATATCGTTTGTGTAGACAAGATTTTTCTTGCACAACAATGACAAGTTTGGAAATATGTATACATATATTCGATTTGCCAATATTTTAACATAATTAACATGTAGTGGATATCCTGCCATCTAGGGGAGGGGTGGGGAGTTGGGGGAAAAATTTGTAACGGAAAGCTATGTAAGGGTTATTGTTGAAGAATTACCCACACATATGTTATGCAAATAAAATAAAAAAAATTAAATTAAAAAAAATTAAAAAACAAATTGAGAAATGACAAAGAAAAAAGAATTTTAGTGGAGCCTGGATCCAATTATCATTTTTCTTTGAGATTTTGTTTGTAATTGTTTCCACATTGTTTTCTTCTTCTGCATTTACATTCTTCCCTGACACACTTTTTAGAATGAATTTCTTTTTGTTGCTTTTTAATCATTTTTACTTTTTATTAGTTGACTTAGAACTTGATAATAAATTTCAACTTTGTCATCTGGTAAAGAGGCACAATCTCAAGCTTCATACTTTTTGTGCTGCCATTTTCTTTTCTTTTTTTGATATATTTTTATTTAATGAAATTTAAAAAAAAATTTAAAAATACATTTTATTTGAAAAAAAGTAAGAAAAACAAAAATGAATACAAAGCAAAATTAAACAAAACAAAAAAGAGAAGACTGTCATATACCCATCAGAATATCAGAGAGGATTCAAAATATATAATAACAAATCACCAGATCAAGAAAGTATATATATTAGTAGAAGAAATCTTATTCAGGAATGTATATTTTTTCTTTACTTTCTTATAAATTGTTCTTTGGTTCTCTGCTGTGTACCTTATTTACTTTACTCTTTTCCCCCACTTCCATCCTCCCCCACCACCCCCAAGCAATTAAGAAAAGATATATGTATGTATGTAAATATATACACACACACTCACACAGACACATACTCCACATATATACACGTCTTTCCTATCCTTGCTGACTCTTTAATTAAGTTGTGCTCCATAACTTGCCTTAAGTTATTACTTAGCCTCCCCCTACTCAAGGATCCCTCCTTTGTCTTCTTCCCTCACTCTTTTCTTCCCCATCCACCCATCCCTCCCCTCTTATTTCTTTATAGATTTTGGAGGATGCTATACCATTCACAGTACATATGCATATATGAAGTGCTGCCTATTGAACCCATTGACTAGGTTTTCAGAACTATGAGCCCTCCTCTCCCCTCTAATGTCTCTGTCTCTATTCTTCCTCTGCATTTCATTTGTATAACATGATTACTATTTTTACCTTAATTCTGCAACAATCTTGCCTATTGTTGATATGAATCTTAAACATATGTAAAAAGAAAAACATAAACGTTCTGTCCATGTTAAATTCCTTAAAATTGATCTTTCATATTGGTTCTCATATGTTAAATTTTCTTTTAAGTTTGGATTTTGTTGATAGAAAGTCATGAAAATCTGCAAGTTTGTTGAATGTCTTTTTTTTCTCATTCAAAATTATATATATAATTGTGTTTGGTATGATGTTCATACACTCGTTCTTTTGATTGTTGGTAGAAATGATTCCAGGGCTTATGATCTGTTATTATAGCTGCTACTAAGTCTTGTACAATTCTAATTGTAGCTCCAGCATATTTTAATTATTTTTTTCTTGTTTCTTCCAAATTTTTCTCTTTGATCTGGGGGTTTCAAAATTTGGCAATAATATTCCTGTGTGTTTTCCACAAAAGATCTCTTTGAGTGGTGATTATGATTTTTTTTTCTATTTCTATTTTCCCTCATATTCTATCACTCCACCACAATTTTCTTGGATTAATTCCTGTCCTATTGTGTCAAGGTTCATGTTTTGGTCACAACTTTCTGGCACTCTAATTGTTCTTATATTTTCTCTTCTTGATCTGTTCTACAGATCTGTCAGTTTTCTGTTTCACATTCCATTCTATTTTCTCATTCTTTATAATCTGTTTTGCTATCTCTTGGTGTCCCATAGCTTCACTGGTTTCCTCTTGCCTAATTCTAATTTTCAAAGAATTAGATTCATCTTTGAGACTCTATACCTCCATTTCTATTTGGTTATTTTTTTTCATAATCTTATTTTTCTTGGATGGATAGTTCTAGTTTTTCCTCAATAATAAGGAAATAATAAAAGCGCCACTCTGACCAGGAATCCCAAACCAAGAGTTCCATCCCCTACAATGTCCAGAGCCAGCAGTGCCCCTGACTTGCTGCTTCTGTACTTCCCAGGTGCTGGTTCTTTCTCTCCCAGGGCCAGGCATCTCAGTAGCACAACTGGTTAACAATCAGTTCAGGTTCACTCAGTCTTCCCAGACTCAAACTCCAGCTCCACAAAAAATCCAGGAGGTGAAAATCTTTGTGTTCCTGCTGAGGCTCCAGCCACACCAGCTAACCCAAAGAGAGGTCTCCACTTTATGGTTCTGCTGATAGGTGGTTGCACTTCAGACAGGTTATTCCCCAATTCAGGGTCTTTCTTCAGAAATTCTCAGGTTGTATCAGAAGGACCCTTGTTCTGCCTAACGTCTTGATTTTTAATCAGTCTATGTTTGCCTAGCTGCCCAAATTTGTTCTATTTGTGGGGGGAAATGGGAGAACTTCCAATTTATCTATTCTGCCATCTTCCCAGAACCCTCCCCTTGTGCTGCCATTTATTTTTTTGAGAGTTAGATGACCAAGGAGCCTTTATTAACTTCCTGACTCAGTCCAGGTCTTCAGTTTTTTGGCCTTAAGGCCGCAGGACCTTGGTATCATTGGTCTCTGCGGCTGCTTTGCCGTCTACAGTCTTTCGAGTGCTGTTCTTGTGCAAGGAACTGCTACTGCTGGCCAAGGCATGGACAAGATTGAAGCCCTCCCCATCCTCTAGCAGGTTTCGATAAGTGTTGATCTCTGCTTCCAGTTTGACTTTAATGTTGAACAGGGCCTCTTATTTCTGGGCCTGACGCTGCCCCTGTGTGAGTGTCTGCCCCAGCTCTGCCTCCAGGTGTCTCGGGGCTATATTGATCTGGTCCATCTGGAAGGCATAGCGGGTTTCCACCTCCCTCAGGCTCTCCTCCAAGCTGGCTTTAAGATTTCAAAGGGAAACCAGACCAATCTCTCGGGACTGGACTGTACGTTTCAGCTCAGTAACAGTGTTTGGAGCTGCTTCCCTCTTCAGATTTTGTGTTGATCACCGCAGTGCTCTCTTCAATCTGCTGGGACCAATATTTATCAAGATCCTCTCTGTTTTTCTGAGCCAGAGAATCATACTGGGCTCTTATACCAGCCATGATTTTGCTCAAGTCCTGAGATTTGGGAGAGTCCACCTTCACAGTCAGTCCAGAGCCTGCGATTTGGGCTTGTAGAGAATTCACTTCCTCCTCATGGTTCTTCTTCATGAAGAGCAATTCTTCCTTCAGGGTTTCAATCTCTGATTCCAGCTGTAACCTAGTCATGTTGATGTCATCAATGACCTTCCGAAGGCCATAAATGTCGTACTCTACAGACTGTCTCATGGCCAGCTCTGCTTCATACTTGACTCTGAAGTCATCGGCAGCCAAATGGGCATTATCAATTTGTAGGGCGATTCTGGCATTGTCCACTGAGCTTGTATAGATCTGCGCCCACAGATCCTCAATCGTCTTGAAATAGTGTCCCCATTCTCTAGAAGGTCCCTTCTTGTCCATATGCTCCCTGATTTTCCATTCCAGATTGCGATTCTCGGTTTCCAGGTTCCTCACGCGTTCCAGATAGGAAGCTAGGCGGTCGTTGAGGTCCTGCATGGTCTCCTTCCCCTGGATCCCCCCGATCCCGAACAGCCCCCCCATCACGTTCCCGGCCCCGGCTCCCCAACCTCCGCGGAAGCTGCTGGAGCGGGCCGTGGAGATTCGGAAGCCCGGCCCGCCGGCGCCTGCATACACACTGGCAGCGCTGCTGGCCGGCCGGAACCGCTGGCTGGCCCCCTGGACAGAGCCCAGGGAGCGGTAATTAGTGGAGAAGGTGGTGGAGGGGGTGGTGAAACTCATGGTCTCGGTGGAGGAAAGCCAGACGCGATCAGGCTGGTCAGAAAGGCGGGAGAGCCTGTGCTGCCATTTTCAAAACTAGTTTGGGAAATATGCAAGTTTTCCATGTTTCCAAGGTGGAGTTGTATTTACTGCTCTCTGGCCTGCATTCTGGTCTTTACCCTAGGAAGAAATCTTGCTTTCCTGTAGTCACAAGAATTAGATTCCTGTTGGCCTTGGAACTCTGATAAGGTTCTCTGTTCCCCTACAGTTGCAAGTATTAGTACTCTTCCCTGACTTAAAATTGATATCAAGCCCCTTGTTTCCTTTTGACTAATCAAAAGTATCCTCTCCACCCTGGAATTGCAGCCCAGAACTGTGTATGGGTGACAAAGCTGCAAATCAGTGTTACCTGTATCCCGTGCCAGCAAAGGACTCCTGTAATTTTTTCCTTAGGAATTGTCTCATTTAATTTGAATCTTTTCTCTAGGTAGATAGTTCCCAAAACTGCTGCTTCCACTGTCACCTCTAAGGCTCTCTGCTGTAGTTGCCAAATGACTTCAGACTAGCATATATTCTGGTGACATAAACCTCCACTGATGTCCTTCTAAATTGTCTTAGGCTGTAAAAATATCTCATTCTGATTTTTTGTTGATTCAGCTATTCCAAAATTTGATTTGATTTGAGGTGTTATTTTTAAGGTATTTGGAAGGGAATATTGTAAAAGTATTTTGTGACCTTGTCTCCAACCCCAAAGAGCTTATATTCTATTGAATTTATACTTAAGCTATGCAAGCCTTATCATTTGCTATATTAAGGTACATGGAATTTATCTTTGTCGGTCTTCCACTTCCTGTTAGCATTGGAGTGTGAAAGTGATGAACATATCTGGAGCCAAGAGGTAATGTTAAAACTGAGAAGCTTTGTCTAAGCCTAGTTAAATGCTATACAAGTATTTAAATGGTGTCAGTGTTTTAAAATAGTACTAACCTTTGATTCTTTATAGATAGAGCACTGCAGAGGTTTAACTATGGAGGTCTGTAATGTCTTTACCTTTCCTTTTGTGTCATATAACTAATAATGATCAGTATTTAGTCCCACCTCACAGTAGCCTAAAATATCTTCAGTCATCAAATGTTCATATTAAACTGAGTTTATATTGGACTCTAAAGTTTAGAAATAGAATTCCCATTAAAATAGTAATTAGAAGAGACTTACAAGTCAACTAGTATAACTTCTAATTTCACAGATGATAAAACTGAGATTCATGAGCATTAAGTAACTTGTCTAAGGTCACGTTGATACTATTAAAGGAATTTGAACCCAGGTCCTTTGATACTTTCCATTTACACTGTGCTACCTCAGACTGAACTATAATGACCATAGATTCAGTTAAAGAACTATCTAACTTGAAATGGCTGAGTCCCATTATCCATTCCTAGAAAAGAGGTATTATAGAAAATGTTCTTTGGCCTTTGTCCTCACATCACAGACATTCAATAATCTTACATTACCCATACCATCCCACTGTCATATCTCACTGAACCCTGTCTTCTTCAAAATTATTATCATCCTCTTTGTCCTATTTCTCAGGCTAAACTTGATTTTCTTAGTTTCTGATTAAGTTAATCACATTGAAGTATGAATAAATGAGTAATCTCCAGCAGCCAAGAAAGCCAAATTTCCATTGCCAAACACGTTTTCCTAAGGATCTTGAAAGTAGATATATCTGAACCTAAACAAATATCTAACTGGGAGAATCTTGACAAATGTAAAAAAGGCCACTAACAAATTTCAAGCAATGTTGGTAAGATAGTAGAACTATATCTGCTACTCACAGAAAAGGATACACTGTCATATTTGGCCTAAATTTCTCTACACCATTCAAAAGTTATTAAATGTCTGAAGAAATTTAGAGAAAATATTATCATTTCACAACTATATGACAAACTTCCAACTAAGTTCAAAGCTTTTCCTTTTCTTGAGAAAGTGAAATTGGAAATATTTAGCCCAAGAAAAAAATACCATGTTTGTGTATATATGCAAGTATGTACTTGTAGACATGTATATATAGATAAATAGATAGATAGATAGATAATATCTGTGTATGTGCATATGAGTATACATACACACAATCTCAAAGAGGAAAAACTGTTTTACAGGGCACTTTGCCTCTCTGGCATTCATTTTTTTCATCTGCAAAATGTAAGTTTAGACTTGATTCCCTTCTAGTTCTAAATTCTGTTATATCATCACACTGCAAAGATATGCAATTTCTCTCTATTTCATCTGGAATGATGTTAAAGGAACTCAGCTTTCCTCTAGATGAATCCCATTTACTTGACATACTGAGAAATACACCCTCATTATCTGATTTATCATTGAACAATTGGGGGGGGGAAATCGCTTCATTTGTTAACTGTATGTATTTGGTTTCTTTCCTTAAACAAATCTCATTTGATTTTTGGTTACATGGGTTCCCCCATATTCCTTTAGGAAATATTCATTTAGAATGCTTCATTCTACTTAATTTTGATAATGAAATTATTTTTAGTCTCATAATGCTTTGTTGTTGAGTATTATACATATGTATATACATATCTAAAAACATAATATATAGAAGTCAAGCCTTGAGTCAGAATACCTGAGTTTGCATTCTGCCACTTGCCCATACCATGGTTTTTTGAGGGGGAAGTAATTAAATTTTTTTCCAGTAAATTTATTTATTTTAATATACATTATTATACTTATATTCATGTATATATGTGTATGTATAAAACAGGGTGATCTTAAAAGGAAATGACATTAAATTGTAATATGAAGAACAGTGTAGAATAATGGAAAAGGCATTGCAGAAAACACCGAGAGATCAGATTCATAAATAGAACTCTGCTACTAATGTTACCTTGAACAAGTTTCCAAATCTCAGTCTTTTCAGCTGCAAAAAAGAGAGAGTTAAACTAGAGGATTATTAACATATCATTTCAACACTAAAACTTATAGTTCTCAAAAATTTTCCTCTTAGCATTAAGTGACTGGTGAGGGCATCTGAAAATTAAGAGTTTAGAGGCTATGTCTTTTTTTTTGTTGTTGTTGTTTGTTTGTTTGTTTTGCTGAGGCAATTAGGGTTAAGTGACTTGCCCAAGGTCACACAGCTAAGAAATGTTAAATGTCTGAGGCCAGATTTGAACTTAGGTCTTCCTAACTCCAGGGCTGGTGCTCTATCCACTGCATCACCTAGCTGCCCCAAGGCCATGTCTTGCCAAGAAGTCGGGCAAAAAAAAAAAAAAAAGATTTAAGAGTTTGAGATAGGGGGTCCAGGGCCCAAGAGCAGAAGTCAGGCCACACATTTTTATAGTTGGCATATATATATATATATATATATATATATATAATTATAATCATATAATTATAGATTTAGAGCAGGAAGGGATCTTAGAGGTCAATTGAGTCCAATTTTTTTTTATTTTATAGATGGGACAACTAAGTGTCTGAGAAAAACTTCAAATCTTATCTTAAAGAAGACCATTCTAACCATTACATCTTACTGCCTCTTCACTGTGTTTCACTGTCAATTTGCTGACCATACTTCAACAAGGCCAGTGGAACAGAACCTCAGAATCCCTGTTGAGTAATTAATTCATCACCATATACACTGAGTCAAGGACAGATTTTAAAGATGGGCAATGTATACATGCTTCAAAATCTGTTGAACAGGCAGCTCCAGTGCTATCCCTAGTTTCTGATTCCAAGGAGAATGAAGAAAAATATGCGTGTTCTGAAGAATTAAAGACATACCTAGAAATGGGCAAAAGTATAAGGCAAAGGAGTAACAGAATTCTTACCTTGTTGCATGTTTCATCAAATAGCCTCAGGCCTACAAATGCATACACAGTGCTAATTAATGTGCAATAGTAAAAGGGAGAAAATATCTACTTTCATGACTGATCTTCTTCATAAGAATAATTGGCTCATTAACCTAAAATGAATCAACCCCTTCTCATTATCAAGGGCAAATAAATGGATTTCTATATATCTGAGAAGCACAAAATTTTACACAAAGGAATGTATATGCCACTTATTCATTCTGGGGAAATCTAAAATATGAAAAGCTATTTAAAATTTTAACCAAGATAGAAATAGCTAAAGATATGATATGGAACATATTCATAAGATAAGACTTACACATTTTATGCAAGTAAAAGAACAAAACCTTTTGTTAGCCAAGCAGATATAGTTTTTTTTTAAGTTCTAATAGTGTATGCATTTTGAATTTGCAAAATGATTCACATCAAAATGGCTTCATTGCCCAGAAGTTAACCATACAATGGTATAAGTAATGAAGAGGAGAGTTGGAACCCAGAATTAACTACAATCATGGGCTCTGGCTCTATGAAAAATAGCTAATGCACAATTGTAAAGATGGATCATTTCAGAAAGTGTCAGGTTTTCTGGCCTATGTTAAATAACCATGGCAAGGTTGTTTCCCAAAATTTTTAAAAGCAATTATGTTTCCCCTTGATGTTAACTTGATCTGCAACAAATTGAGCATGAACTAGAGATTTTTCATTGTAACTGGACTCCAACTTTAACAGGACTCACTGAAGGATGAGAGGAGCCACTGATTCAGTTCTAAAAGGCTACCGGAGTTAAAAAACCTTCCATATTTTCAAAAGTCCTAAGAAAGAAAGCCTTCCAAAAATACCTTTTTTGTTTTTGTTGGAGAAATAGTAGATTATGGATTTGGGATGTTGTCTGACAAAGTCACTCTACTGGTTTGTTTTGTTTTGTTTTGTGTTGTGTTGTGTTGTGTTGTGTTGTGTTGTGTTGTTTTGGGGGAGGGCAGCACTAAGGAAGCCTCACTGAGGAGAAGACACGGAGAAGGATATAGTCAAAAATAATCTTGATATAAAAAAGACAAAATAATCTTTTAAAATAAATTATTCTTCAATAATGACAAATAATAAAAAATAATTTTTCCATTTTTAGGCAATTACCACTAAGAGATCACTATAGAACTTACAAAAATACCTGCTTTGTTTTTTATTGTTGTTTTGTTTTGTTTTGTTTTTTCCTGAAAATAAGGGAATATATCATAGGCTTTATTTATATCTGTAGAAATTTCAATCCCCACCAAAAAAAATGGTTGTTGACAAGTAGCTTTTTAATAAACACTGGTCCATATTACTAATGTTCAATTTTGCTTCTCTTGAAAAAATAGGACAGATTCCCATCTGCCAAATATGGCTTAGGAGAACTTCTGCCTAAAGGCAGGGAACTGAATAAAATGAATTCTCAAATTTCTGTCCAATGTTCTGTCCTCTGGTCAAGAGAGGCTGAAAGTGACTGATATCTCTAACTTGGAAAGAAACTGATGGCTGATCTTTAAAAACATATCTTAAGGCCATGAACTAATTGGGACTCCACACTGTGCTTGTTTGGAATTCAGCCCAGTTGCCTTTCATTTTTAACTTGATTTTGTTGGGGGGATTTGGAGGATTTTGTTAGTGTCTTTCTTTGGTATGCAATAGGCTTAAGGAGTTAAATAAACAATTTCCAACTTACTAAAACAGACAGTAAACTTCAAATATATGAAATCCAAGTCAAGTTGGATAAGAGAATGTTTATAATGTCAATTAAAATAATGAAACCAAATCATGTAGTACAGAAAAACTTCATGAAGGTACTAATATTGGGTAGGTTTTTGAAAGAAATAAAGAAAGGTTATAGTTTTATGGAGATGAAATAAGCATTTCAGGAAGAAAAAAAAGGAAAGATATAGCATTGTAATAAACAAAAGAGTAAATCTTTCACAAGATTTTTCTTCATGAAGAGTATATGACCACTCCTCAATATATTCTATCTGTCTGTCTGTCTATCTATCTGTCTATCTATCTATCTATTTATCTAGCATCTATAAGTGTTTTTGGTTGCCCTTTAAGGCTTAGTGACCTTACTGGGACAGATTTATTAAACTGTTTTAAATCTATTTTCATTCCTTGAAATCAAACAATACAGATAACATTTCAAATTTCATTTTCTTGTATGCAAAACCAAGAATAGTATTTATAAATGTTATTTGATAAAAGATAGAAGCTGACTGGATTTCTATAGTGAAAATAATTAAACTCCAAACAAATCCTTCCAATTCTCAAATACTCAGGAACTGATCATCCAGTTTGCTTCTCTTTATTCTGCTCTTGCTGTCTGTCTGCCCCTTGGCATTTCAGGGCTCATTAGTACATGTACCTAAAGATAGAGGTGAGAACAAAAAAGAAAGGAAAAGAAAATGAATCAATTTTGTCACTTTTTAATCACTGTTCATTATCTGGATAAGAGACAAAGGAAAAGACATCGTTTGTTTAACATTTCACATTGAGAAAGGAAGGAGGATGGCTTACCAGCAACCCATATGATAGGTTTATATGTAGATGTTTACTCAATAGCTGATCTTTGAATCACTTCTTGTCATTTTGGCTTAAATTAAGGCCAAATTAACATAGAGAAATGTCTTTTCCAGACTGGAAAAGAAAGGGAAAATAAAGTTCTACAGCTTTCACCTTCAAGTTCATTTATTTTTCCTTTCTCCCATTTTGATTTGGCTCAGTAAGGTTTTGGACATATCAAGATGAGTTTAAATCCTCTCTCATGCACTCATTGGTTTTGACTCTGGAAAAATAATAACTTCTCTGAATCTTTGTTTCCTTATTTATGAAAAGAGTTAATTATAGCTTCTGCCTCACAGGTATGTTATGAGGATTAGACAAAGTAATGTGTATAAAGTGCTTTGCAATCCTTAAAACACTATGTAAGGATAACATAATTGCTGATTTTTTGCTATAATTTGTAGTAGTAGCAATATATATGTTCTTAGCCCAAATATGCCAGGAACAAATTATTTTTATTATGTATACATATTTTTTTTTTCAATTTAACATGACAGGTCTGTACTCTTCTCTACTGGAGAGGCTGATATTGGTGCATCATCTAAATTAGGGAAAGTTTTACTAAGTCTCAAACTACTGTGGTGAATTCTTGTAGGTGAAGTATCTAAAGAAAACAAAAGTTAATAATTTCATTCCTCTTCTATCATCCAACAGAAGAAGTTATCAACAAAATTAGAAATGAAACTATCAGTTACTTTTATTTATCCACATTGGAAATCAGAAAATTATACCTTACAATTGTATAGCATTCCTTTTATATTCATAATATAATTTGATTCTAATAGAAATATAGGGAAATGGTATATTGATTTAGAACTGGGTTAGAGTTTGAAGAACATCCTTCATGTTATCATTCTCTAGATGAAGGAACCTGAGTCTAGAGATATTAAATGGTTTCCCGATAATCCGACATGTAGCGAGTGCTAAAACTGGGATCACAATCAAGTTCTATACTTCCAAGGTAAGTGTTACTTCCATTGTTTCATACTGTCTCTTATTTGGGGTGGCAAATATCCCCATTTAAAATTTGCCAGATATCTTAGTATAAAAATACAAGATTGAATCCAATTCTTATGATTCTGACTCCAATATTCTTTCATTACAACAGATATATATATATAGAGAGAAAATAAAAACATTTATTGTAAACATGCATATATAATGTAATAATAACACAATGGCATGCACAACAAATTAAGCATATGAAAGACCTTAACAGCAGTAAAGATTTCTTCTTTCATTTATACTCAGTTTTTAACTCTAGAGAAAGCATTTGGTAAATGCGTATCTCTGAAATTGACAATCAAAAGTTCCATCTTATACCCATCAAATTGGCAGACCAAAAAAATGATAAATGTTGGAGAGACTGTGGGAGAGAAGACACATTTACATACAACTAGTAAAGAAATGAATTGATCTAACCACACTGGAAAAATATATGGCAATACCCCTAAATTAACTAAACTTTACATACTCTTTGACCCAGTAATATCACTAATATACTTGTATCCCAAAAAGCATAAAGAAAGAGGGAAATGATTCATATATACAAAAGAATTACAGTAGTTTTTTTATTTTGTAATAAAGAAATGAAAACTGAACAAGTACTGGGAAATAGTTGAACAAATGATGGTATATGAACATGACAGAAAAATCTTATGTCACAAGAAATAATGATAAAATGGTTTCAGAAAAACTTGGTCTAAGAAACGAATGTTTCTCTCATATTTAATAACTAATTATTGTATTAGGAACAAGGTTTTTATACTTTCTACTTCCTTCCAGAAATCAACCAGTCTATGAAATCTCTCTTAGAGATTTACCCAGGGCAAGATAGAATCAGACAGTAAAAGAAATTCTAAATTGGGGCTGATGAGAATATTCCTGCTCAATATATCTGCTTTGACAAGTCCTGGAAAAATGTTGATTCTCCTTATTATCAGGATAGGTGACATGGAAACTGATGTCTCTTTGACCAAGATTTGAGTCAACTAAGTCATACACCCCAAGATAGCCCCCTCCTATTGTGCTAACCAATCAAAATTGAATAGGCATGCCTTGGGAATATTTACTCTTCAAAGGGCATATAAAAGGTGACCCCCAACTGTCATTAGAAGTCTGGTGTAAGAGAGATGGTCAAATGATCATTCTTTTATTAATAACCTGCTGAACTTATTCATAAAAGGATTAAATTATAAAGTTGTCTTTCAAACTTTTTAAATGTCACAATGAAGAATGAAGTGAGCAGAACTTTATATTTATATTATATTATATTTATTTTTATTATAACTATGTTATAAAGATAATTTTGAAAGACCTAAAACCTCAAATCAATGCAATGAGCAATTATAAGTCTAATTACAAAGTACATTACTTCAGACAAAAAGATAATGTATAAGACAAAAGTTTTTAGATGTGTCCAGGAGGGAAATTGGTTTGCTTTCTATGTATATTTGATACAAGGTCTTATTTTTGTTCTGTTTGTTTTGTTTTGTTTCTCAGTGGGGTTGTAGGAAGATGGGAAGGGAGGAAATAAATGCTTATTACTTTTTCAAGGTAAGATCAAAGATACGCTATTGGTAATTGAGGGATCACTAATCAAAGTTATCTCTGTGGTTACCACCTGCAAAGGAATTTCATATTATTTTTAATGTGTGTTCAAAAGATTTCATCAGATAAGAGCTTTTAAGAATGTTTTTTCACAGCTCAAAATCAAATAAGATAGGTGTGTGTGTGTGTGTGTGTGTGTGTGTGTGTGTGGTGTTTTCAAGTGTTTTTGTAATCAGCAAACAATAACAGAGGGCTTCTCAGTAAGTGTGTATCTGTAAAGAGGTGATCAACTTTTGGCAATCATTTGCAAAAACCTCTTATTTTCAATTATGATTCTCTCTCTCTCTCTCTTTCTCTCTCTCTCTCTGTCTGCCTCTCTCTCACTCTCTGTATCTCTCTCCCTCTTTCTCTGTCTCTGTCTCTGTCTTTGTCTGTCTCTGTCTTTCTCTGTATCTGTGTGTGTGTGTGTGTGTGTCATTCTCTGCCTCTATTTCACATATATGCCTAGACCATTCATATAAGGCCTTTTTAAAGAGATAATCGGAAATTAGGTTAGAGATATGAGTTGGTAGTTGATGTTCTTTTTTTTGACTATCTTTTGTGGGAAGGAGGACTATAATTTATTTCAAGAGTTTTTCCAGTTCTTTTGAAATCTGAAACACTAATGTTCCTTCACAGACGTTCAAAAGATATTTAGTAATGAACCTTCTTCGTGTATCTGGTTTTTTCTCTGTGGATAGCAAACTACAAATGTATAAAGAAATTACATTATGTGTGATGAATACTTTGATGAGCAGCCCATTGAGTTAGTCCATCAGTAGGAGAAACACTACAGAAGGAAAATGAATAGAATAGAAGAGCAGGCTGGATTGTTTTGAGTAACAGTAAAGTATTTTCAATGATCCCATGCTATTTGCATGAAGAAACACGCACACATAAACATAAGTACATACTTCTTTTGTTTAAATATATTTTGTTATTTACTAAATTCTCCTTTTCTCTTCCTTCTTCCTTTCTATTTCTTGCACTCTATTTTATTTTATTTATTTTTTTATTATTTTTTTAATAAAGCTTTTTGTTTACAAAACATATGAGTGACCTTTCAACATTGACCTTTGCAAAAAAACTTTTTTTTCCCAAGCTTTTCCTTTCCTTCCCCCCACCCCCCACCCCTAGATGACAGGTAATCTAATACATGCTAGATAGGATAAATTATATGACAAATACAATACATGTATACATATCTATACAGTTATCTTACTGCACAAGAAACATCAGATCTAGAAAGAGAAGAAGAGAAAAAACAACCTAAGAAGGAAAACAAAATGCATGGAAATATTCACAGAAAGCGTTAAAATGCTGTGTTGTGGTTCACTCTCAGTTCCCACAGGCCTCTCTCTGGATGTATATGACTATCTTCATCGCAGAACAACTGGTTTGAATCACCTCATTGTTGAAGAGAACCATGTCCATCAAAATTGATCATCGTATAGTCTTGTTGCTGTGTATAATGTTCTCCTGGTTCTGCTGATTTCACTCAGCATCAGTTCATTCTTGCACTCTATTTTAAAAAAGAATATTTTTTAAAGAAAAAGAGAAAAAAAATCTAAAAATATAAATAATGAACAATAAATTGAAAAATGCCTAAAAATATATGGATGGATTTTTTTGCTTCTGCAAAATAGTGGATTTCTTCTTTGAGGCCTTGCTTGTTCTTTCAGATTTTGTGATGTCTACCTTCAATTATTTTATGGTTATTGTTCTTTCCATTTACATTTTTGTATTTAGCATACTAGGGCTGAGGACGCGGAAAAACTATTTTTAAAATATTGTGGTGGTTTGTTTCCATCCCAGAAATAGTACCTACATGACTGCAAATTATGAAGTAACCAAATCTTCAAAGGAAGAAAATTGTTATTGATCCAAAAGGCAGTGGGATAAGGATACATTGGAAGTAAATCAGTTTATAGCCCATTATCAAAAATGATTTATCTTTAAGAAATGACATAAAGTAGACCATAAAGAACATGTGTAACTGGAAAAGGATGTAGTGCAGCCATGGAATAAGAGCAAGATATAATATTCTGGGCAGCCAAAGTGAGGAAATCTCTAGCAAGGCAAGTAGAGGAAGAGGGCATCCTCTATGGAGGATTACTGGGAGAATGTGTAAAGGAACTACACAAGCTATAGAGTCATGGATGTGCTATGATTGTCACTATTGGAAGGAGTATCCACATTATTGAGATCATGAATCCATAGAAGAGTCTTAGCAAAGGATCTAGCTAAAAACCATTTATATATATGAGTGTCATTATGAAGTCAATAAAAATTCATCTTTTAGAAGGATAACTTTGTTTTGGTCCCTTTGGTACTTGTAATCTTTCTAATTCTGGGCCAGTTGTTTAACTTCATAAGGACTCAGGACACTTTCTAGAAAATAAGTTGCAAAGGAATTGGTCATCTGTATTGGTAAAAAGAATTTCTTAACTAGGAGCACCCTCAAAAAAATCCACAAAATGTACACATGTATATAATAGAGCAAATAATAGATTATATATCATTAAATGTGATTCAAAACACTTCAATAGAAATTTATTTGTTTTCTTTACACAAATTATAGACAAAGTTGAAAAGGATTTTTCAGGATCATCTAGTTCTAACTTCACATTTTACATATGAGAAAACTGAGGCATGGAGAAATTAAATAACTTACAGAAAGTCCCATTGATAAATAAATGGAAGGTATGGAATTTGATCTCACCTTCTCTGATTCCAAATATACTATGCCATGACACCTTCAATAAGAGGTGAAAATTTTTCTCTATATCTGTTAAATCATACATTTAAGCAATGTGGTTAATGTGTACAATAAAATCACCCAATGTGATGATTATAAGCTTATTGGAAGTAGTTTGGAGCCCTTCTTTGTATATCTAGCATTTAGCATAGTAACTACCATATAGAAGGAATTTAAATGTTTTTTTTTTTACTAACTGATATCAACAGTACAAAAATAATATTTGCTTTATTATAGTGGAATCATTTAATATTTTTCCATTTCTATAATTTTATTTTGAGGATATTATCATATTATATATTCTACAGTATATCTGTTGTATCCTTAGTATATCATCAATTTAAAAATATTTCTTCATTTTTATTTTGTATTTCATTTTATAATTCAGAAAGTCAAAGCATTGATCACAATAAATTCTATGAGATAAATTTCTGAATGTTATTTAACCGTGACCAAGACAAGCTCAATGATCATATGAAAATGTTTGCCAACATTAACAATGAAAATAACTTATTTTTCTCATAACCAGGAACATATATAAAATTAAAACATATCTTAACTAAACCAGAATTTTTATATTTACTGGGAAATAAATAATTAATGCAGATTGCCATGGAAACATGGGCATTTTAAAGCTGTAGTCACTGAGTTTTTAATTCACCATTTGTCCACATCTCCCTATGTTCCATATTAGCTCATAATGAAATATTATTATATGACTGAAATAATTCACAAATTGTTACACAGGTATGACACTACATTTGGTTCCCAGAAAGGCAATATTGGTGACAGAAAAAATATTTCTAAGCAATTCTTCTGTTACTACATAACTGAGAGTGCAATGTTATTGAAAAAAAAAAAACAAGATGAGAAGGGAAAAAAGAACAAAGAAAAGATGTTACCAAGCATTTATTATGTACTTGCTCTGTGCTAGACTCTGTATTAAATGCTAGAGATAAAAAAAGAAAAAAAAAGTTTTGCCTTTGTGGGGTTCAGATTTTGATAAGGAAAATATAGGCAAATAACTTTCTGTATAAAATAAAGAAAACATGGCTTTTTCTTTGTTCAATTGTTCTAAAGTATTATATTTTCCCTCAAAATTCCCAGGATTCTTCATGCCCCCAAACAAGAAAAAATGGGAAAAAGAGTGGAATTAGGATGTATTGTTGAGGACAAGGTAGAATAATAGTTGCACCAATTACAGATCCAAAGACAAAATGATTATGGGCAAGTAATTAAAGCATAATGGAAGACAATGTGTATAATGTTGATATAACTTAGGGTATCATCATTTCATGAAGTTTAGGTCCCTAAATCTGACTTAAGAGCAATCTATGGAGTTTATTTTTTCCTTTGGATGCAAACATGTCTGTGAGCCATCTCATACTTTGCATTGTAGACTGTAATTATATTAAATAAAATTCACATTTTTCATGGCTCTATCACAATGCCAGGATCTCTGCTAGATACTTAGTTCATGTCCCTTTCTGACTAAATATTCTTTCTCATTCTCTTTTGCTGTATCATCATCTACATCAGTTTTTAACTGGCAGTATACCCAAGACTCTCTCCTGGGCCTTCTTGTACTATTTCTTTATGTTTTCTCTCAGTGATCTCATCACTCCACATGGATATTAGTGTTGATGACCTACATCAATAATTAAAATCTTAGTCTCTTAGCTCTAATATCTAATCACCCACTTTTTCCTGTACATTTTGAACTGAATGTACTGTAGGTACCTCAAATCTGAAAACTGTTTTCTGTTGATATCTTCATCCTTCAAGTTCCCCATGTTAGTGACTTTGGGGCCATGCTGATTCTTCATTTTCATTTACCCTACAAAACCATTAAGTTACCAAATATTAGTATTTCTCTATCCACATGTACATACCTTTCTTTCCATTCACATAACAACAAATTGGATTTCATCACCTTTGTCCTAAACTGTTGAAATGGTCTATTTTAAAACTCTCCTCAAATCAATCCATTCTTCATGTAGCAAAATGATTTTGCTAGAGTGAAAAATCTCTCTTTTATTTAATAAACTCCAGTGACTCTCTGTTCCTTCTGGAATACTCTTCTTTTTGGCATGGAAAGTTCTTTAGAACCCAGAAGAAATAAATCACTTTTTCAAGTACACACAGATCCTCCCCACTCCCTATCTCCATAAGTAATTGCTCTGGTGAGCAGAATAGTATACTACATCAGGCCTTAGTTCTTCTAGATCAATCAGTTCTTCAGACCATTTTCTGTGCCTTTTAGAAACAAAACACTAGCCTATTGTAATGGATTGGAGTAAACATTATTCCTCTCAACAAAAAATCATTATAAAGCTTTGATGAAATAATGCAAGTAAAATAATGTATAAACAATAAAGCATAAAATAAAAGTCTACTAGATTTCATTATTTCAATATCTATGATTTCATCAAGTACAGGCCCTCTCCACTTTAATATAAATCATCAGTCTTCCTCACGTGATGATTGGTGTTCGTGTATATTTCTGAAAAAAAACCCATCATCCTTCAGTCAAATTTCTATTAGTAAAGTACTCAAATCTTAAGTAGGCTAGTCCATAGATGACAGACCTAGAGTTTAATATTGGCCATATACTCAAAGACTTTTCAGTTGGGCAAAACCTACCAAAACATATCAAAACAAACACTTAGAAAATTCAGATTACCTCCACACTACAAAAAACATAATGGCATAAGATTCATTAAATAATGATTTTGACAATGATGATCAACAATATCATCACAATCAATAGCTACCAAAGTGCTTCTTTAACTATAACATCATAATAAAGTAAATAAGGATTTATTTGGCATTGAGACAGGTGCTATGCTAAGCACTAGGGGTTCAAAGGAAGACAAAAATCAGCTGTTGCCCTAAAAGAGCTCACAATCTAGTGGAAGAGACAGTATGCAACATTTCTATACAAAGGAGACAATGGATGAATAAAATCTTTCTGTCTCTCTGTGTGTATCTCTACCTCCCTCTGTCTCCTCTTTGTCTCCTCTCTACCTCCCCCCTCTTATTCTTTCTCTATGTATCTGATATGAACAGATAATTTTCAGATGACAAAATTAAATTCATTTATAGTTATATGAAAAAAATATCACTATTGATTAGAGAAATGCAAATTAAAACAACTATGAGGTACCACCTCACACCTCTCAGATTGGCTAAAATGACAAGAAAAGATAATCAAAAATGTTGGAGAGGATGTGGGAAAACTGGGACATTGATGCATTGTTGGTGGAGTTGTGAAATAATCCAACAATTCTGGAGAGTAATCTAGAACTATACTCAAAGTGATATAAAATTGCACATAGCCTTTGACCCACATATGCAAAAATGTTTGTAGCAGCTCTTTTTGTGGTAGCAAAGAATTGGAAAATAAGTAGATACCCATCAACTGGGGAAAGACTGAACAAGTTGTGGTACATGAAGATAGTGGATTATTATTGTTCTATAAAAAATGATGGACAAGGCCTGGAAGAATTTACATGAACTGATGCTGAGTAAAACAAGCAGAACCAAGAATATTTTGTACACAATAACAGCAAAAATGTGTAATGATCAACTATGAAAGACTTGGTTCTTCTCAGTAGTTCAGTGATCCAAAGAAATCCCAACAGACTTTGAACAGAAAATGCCATCAGCATCTAAAAAAACAAACAAACAAACAAACAAACAAAAAACTATGGAGATTGAATGTAAATAAACACATACTATGTTCTCTTTTTTTTTCTGTTATTTTTTTCCTCTCATGGTTCTTCCATTTTGCTCTGATTTTTCTCTCCCAACATGATTCATAAAGCAATGTGTATTAAAAATAAATTTTTAAAAATAAAAGGAAAAAAGATGTATTAGTTTATTTCTATTTTTCATTATGTACTGATTATGCAATGTATCTGAAGCATGCACACACACACAAATAAATACATACATATAATAGTGAGCATTTTATGTTTTGCAAAACATTTTACGTAAGTTATTTTGTTCTATCCTGACAACAACCCTGTGGATTTGATGCTGTTATCACGCTTCCTGCAGATGAGGAAACTAAAGCAGACAGAAGTTAAGTGACTTACCCAGGATCACATAGCTAATAATTTCTAAGGCTAAATATGAACTCAGGTCTTCCTGACTCAAAATCTGTACACTCTACCATCTAATTATTCCTATTTAAACATAGCTATTTGAAAGTTTTCTTCCCCTTCAGACTGTGAACTTCTTCACTGTCTTTTGCCCTTTTGTGTATCCCCAATGCCTAAAAGGAATGGGCATTTAATAAACACTACTTGACTAGCTGACATATATAAGAAATATAAACAATTTTGTGGAAGAGTAATATTTTCTTATCATTTTATGTGTTGTATTTAATTAAATGTTTCATTTAACTAATGAATACTGTAGTTGACTGTTAAAATGAGCTCTGGTTTGGTTCACTCACAGTGTTCCTCCACATAATTTGGAATAGTTAACCTGGGAGAAGAAGACCTAGGCTATATATATAAAATCAATACATATTTAAAGTTAAAATAATTTATATTCATGTGCATTTATTTAAACACATATATAGATATTTTTATTGTTTTGTTTCTCATATTGTGACTTATTGGCTGCATGTTCAAAGCACCACGTATAATCAACAAAACAGCAGATCTCTGTAAGGTCAATATACAGTAAATTAATCTGTTATCCCAATAGGGACATAATGATACTTGTTATGAAATTTTATGAGATAAACATTCTGACCTTGCCCTAGGTGTTTCTCTTCACTATACAGCAGTATCTCAAAAGATTAAAGGACAGTGAGAAAAAATAAAGAGGGAATACTAAATGAATTATGATTTGTTACATTCAACGCTCAATCCAGTTGAATTTTGATGGACACAGTCATCCTGATAGCATGACTGAAGGCCTGACAGATAACCAAATGGATCATTCTGAAAAATGGAAAAATAAAAACTCCCATTAGCAGCCCTATTTCTGATCCAGCATGAAATATGAGAGTGTCTGAAGGATACTCTTACGACTCATTCCTAAACCAGAGTGGATTCAAAATGTGAGATGTCAGGCTGACTGAGACCATATTTGAGAATTTTTCCTGAGTGATTTTGTACTGACTTTGGTGAACAGAGAAAATGATAGGGCCCAATGACCTACATGACCATTACCACAAGTACAGAAAAGTGACCTTTCATTTACTACATGTGAAGGATTTAACCATAACTGGTAGATTGCTAAATTGCCCAGCTATCCCACTGCTAACCTTATATTTCAAATGTCTACACACTTGTTTTTATTTCTAAATTGCTCAATCTACCTGTACATTTCTACCTTGTTCTGGTCATTTCTTTGTGCTATAAAGAGTCAACTATTGATTCTCATAGCCTTGTTCTCAGCAACTTCATATCTTTCTTTGCCTGAAGTTTATGCCCTTTTTCACCTCTGACTATAGTAAATTGCAATCATTTGAATCCCCTCCTAGAAAACGTTATTCCAACTCACTTCTGTTTCAATCTTTTTTTCACCCATGAATGGGAACTCTGGCTTCCTGTCTCTATTTGCAGCAGTAGGAAAACAAGGGAGCAAAGGAATTAATACTGGGAATTTATTCTATTACATTATTTTCCCTCCTTTTCCATATTAGGATGTCCTCTGTATGTTCCATAGTAGAGCTATTTCTCTGTTGGAAACCAAATGACAAAGCTAAATTCTTACAAATTTAAGAGCAAAAAGAACCGATGGAGATCATCTTGCCCAAATCCCCTACAATTTGTATTGAAGAAAATAAGATGCAGAGTAGAAGAAATCTCAGAGAGTGTACAGACTAAAGCATGAATAGTAAATGGCGGAGAATTGAGCCTTGGGCCAAACTTATGTTTAAGGGATATGGTGTAGCAATACCACAAAGAATACAGAAATAGATTTCACAGAAATGTAGTTAGGAAATAGGACACTGTGGCAACAAAAGCCTTTGTTTCTCTTTAGTCTCTCCTTTGATAAAAGTATCTTCTACAATATCTGGAAATATCTTTCCTACAGGAGGCTATGTATCTACTGCAGTATTGCTATCAATAAATATAAATATAGTTAAAGATATAGATATATATATAAAGATAGATATTAATATTGATTTTATGTATATATGGGTGTATGTATATATTATATGGGTGTATATATGTATTATACATACATATATATGTGTACACATGTGTTTTTATGTATAAGATCAATCTTTCCTCTAATCTCCAGATCTACACATGAGTTGAGTAGACCCCATTTGATTAGCCAAGTAAGAAGAACTACCAGTCAAAAAATCTTTACCGCATTTATTTTCTTTGCCTCTCTCTGAGCCAGACCATTCAGATCCTATAGGTTTATTGGCTGAAAGAATAAAATGGCTGTTCATACCACTTGTATATATTGGTAGCCACCAATCATGTCATCTCATAAGTTAGAAGAAAACAAAATTTTGTCATCTTTCCCTGTCACTAGGTTCTCCAGGACCCTGGAAATTTTTGGCTCTTCTACTAGTGCATCTTAAAAACCCCAGCCTTTCTGTTGACTCTGCAATTGATCTTATGTGTTGTCTTCTCTAGTTAAAATATGATCTCCTTGAGAAAAGGAACTATATTATTTTTTCTATCTACATAGTTCTAAGGATATAGTAAGTATTTAATAATTTTTCATTCATTCATTTATTCATGTCAACTTAGATGCACCATTAATACTTTTAGCTAGACATGTCAAGAACAGAACTTATCTTCCTTTGTTATTTTTTTACTTTTTCTAGTTATACATATATATTACCTTTTAAAATATACATCTCTTTAAGAATCATATTGGAAAATAAAAATCAGAACAAAAAAAAAGGAAAAACTAAAGGAGAAGGAAAACAAAACAAAACAAAATAAACAAACAAACAAAAAAAAAGAAATGATGCTTTGATTTACATTCAATCTCCATAGTTCTTTTTCTGGATTTAGATAGTTTTTTCTATCCAGAATTTATTAGGATTGCCCTGGATCACTGAACCATTAAGAAGAACTAAGATTTTCATAGTTGATCATCACAATTCTTCCTGTTACTGTGTACAATGTATTTCTGGTCCTCTTTCGCTCAGCATCAGTTCATGTAAATTCTTCTAGGCCTTTCTAAAATCAACTTATATATAATTTTTTATAAAATAATAATATTCCACTACCTTCATATACCACAACTTATTCATACATTCCCTGATTGATGTTACAAATATTATTGCACATGTGGGTCTTTTCCCCTCCTTTATAATTTTCTTGGGATACAAGCCCAGTAATAGTACTGCTGTATCACAGTTTAATAGTATTTTGGGCATAGTTCTAAATTGCTCTCCAGAATGGTTCAATCAGTTCATAACTCTACCAACAATGCATTGGTGCCTCAGTTTTCCCACATCTTCTCCAACATTTATCAATAGCTTTTTCTGTCATCTCAGCCTATCTAAGAGATGTGAGAGAGTATGTCAGAATTGTTTCCCTAATCAATACTGATTTAGAGCATTTTTTCATGACTATAGATAGCTTCAATTTCATCGTCTGAAAATGATCTGTTCATATCTTTTGACCATTTCTCAACTAGGGAATGACTTGTATTCTTATAAATTTGACACCTTTTTTTATATATTTAGAAGTGAGACTTTTATCAGAAACATTGTAAAAAAAATTCCCCAGCTTTGTACTTCTCTTTTAATCTTTCTGTTGATTTTGTTTGTGCAAAAAAAAAAATAATTTGCTATAATCAAAGTTGCCCATTTTGCATTTTATAATGTGCTCTAGTTCTTCTTTAGTCAAAAATCCCTCCCCTCTCCAAAGATCTGATAAGTAAAATTATCCCTTGCTGTTCTAATTTGCTTAGAATCTGATCCTTTATCCCAAATCATGTACCCATTTTGGCTTTATTTTGGTATGGGGTGTGAGATGTATGGCAAGTTTCTGACATATTATTTTCTAGTTTTCCCAGCAATTTTTGTGAAATAGTGAGTTCTTATCTCAGAAGTCTTAGAGGTTTATCAAATATTAGATTACTATAGTCATTGATTATTGTGTCATGTGTATCTAACCTACTCTATCCACCACTCTGTTTCTTAACCAATACCAAATAATTTTAATGATTTCTGCTTTATAATATAGTTTTAGGTCTGTCATTGCTAGGCCACCATTCTTTATAAATTTTCCCATTTATTCCCTTGATATTCTTGACCTTTTTTTTCCTTCCAGATACATTTTATTATTATTTTTTCTACTCTATAAAATATTGTTGGCAGTTTAATTGGTATTGCAGTGAACAAGTAGACCAATTTATGTGTAATTGTCATTTTTATTATCTAAGCTCACCTATGAGCCATTGTTATTTTTCCAATTGTTTAGATCTGATTTTATCTGTGTAAGCAAAAGATATGAGTAGAAAATGAAGAAAATTCAAGAAAATTTAGATAAGAGGTGAAATTGGATAATATTTCAAGCATGGTGGACAACCATTGTAATGGTATGGTGACAGGAGATGGAGATACATAAGATATAACTAATAGGACATCATGGACAGACTAAAGTTTTGTGTACTTCCTCTTTCAATATTTCTGTCAGTGGCATTATCATTCATCCATTTCCCCCCACTTTGTCACCTTGGAATTATTTTTGACTCTACTTCTCATTTGCAATCCATGCTGAGTTCTATTGATTTAATGTATATATCAGATAACAGTAGAACCTTTACTAGCACAAGGTACAGCTGATATTAATTGGCAACTTATTGTCCATAAGCCGTTCTAGATTTTACTTCTAGTTATACCAGAGAGGAGTAATTGTAGTTAATAACATAGGAGGATGGACTCTAATCACAGTTACAGAACTAAGAGCAGTGCTAGCTCTTGTGGCTATAGAAGAACAGAGGATCTGGTGACAATTTCAAAAACAAGAGAAATACTAGTACTTATAGCAAGGAAAAGGGAGTCATCCTGAGTAAGGACAGACCTCAAATCAGAACATCAGTGACCACACCTCTGCCCCTATCACACTACCTGGGAAGTATGGAACACTTGGAAATCTCCAGAACTAACTGTGAAAATAGCAACATAAAAAGCAAGAAGCTTGGGAGAGTGCCTTCCCAAATGTAGGTGAGCAGAGCCCCACTTTAACATAAAGATCCAAGTGAAGAAATACTCTGGGAAAATTATCAAGTAACAAAGAACTTAACCATAAAAAGCCACAACAGTGGTAGGGAAGAGCAAGAAGTAAACTTAGAAGAAGACAACAATGCAAAAACAGCAATAATCAAAGTCCAAAGAAGAAATGGTAATTCGAATAATGGTCAGTAAGAACTTCTGGAACTTAAAGAAAGTGATGAGTGGTAGAGTAAAATTTGGAAAAGAAAACTTTTAAAATAAATTTTAATACATTTAATAAAATATTAAAATAATTAATTTTAAAATTAATAACTTGGTAAAAGAACACCAAAAACATACTAAAAAAATTTAAACAGAATTGGACTATAATAAACGAAACACAAAATTTCACTGAAGAAAAGAATTCATTTAAAAGCAGAATAAACCAAATGGAAAGAGAAGTATAAAAATTAACTGAAGGAAAGAACTCCTTAGAAAGCAGGGTCAGATTACTTTTAAAAAAGACCAGTGCCAAGAAATTGAATGAAAAATTTCATTTAAAATGTACACACAATAAAATATTTGAATGTCTCCTGCCAAGACAAACCCAGGAACTTTATGAATACAGTTACAAAACACTTTTCATACAAATAAAGTTAGATCTCAACAACTGGAAAAATATCAATTGTTCATGGGTAGGCTGAGTTAATATAATAAAAATAACAATTCTACCTAAATTGGTCTATGTGTTAAGTTCCATGCCAATCAGATTGCCAAAAATTATTTTATATAGTTAGAAAAATAACAACACAATTCATCTGGAAGAACAAAAGGCCAAGAATATCAAGAGAATTGATGGGGAAAAAAAGTAAGGTGGCCCAGTAGTACCAAGCAGAAAATTCTATTAGAAAGCCACAGTCATCAAAAACAGATGGTACTAGCTAAGAAATAGAGTGGTGGATCCGTGTAATTGATTAGATATACATGACATAATAATCAATGACTATTATAAACTAGTATTTGATAAATTCCAAAACTCCAACTTCTGGGATAAGAACATATCATTTCACAAAAATTGTGGGGAAAACTTGAAAATAATATATTAGAAACTCAGAATAGGCCTATATCTCACATCCCATATCAAAATAAGATAAAAATTGTACATGATTTGGACATAAAGGGTGAGACTCTAAGCAAATTAGCAGAGCCAGATCTTTGGAGAAGAGAGGGATCTATGGCCAAAGAAGAACTAGAGAACCTTATAAAATGCAAAATAGGCAACTTTGATTAAATTAAATTAAAATGTTTGGACAAAGAAAATGAACACAAGATTAAAAGGGAAGCACAAATTGGGGGGATTACAATCAATATTTCTCATTTCTAAAATATATAAAGAAATATTTCAAATTTATAAGAATATAAGTCATTTCCTAATTGAGAAATGATCAAAGGATATAAACAGACAATTTTCAGATGAAGAAATTAAAACTATCTATAGTCACATGAAAATAGTCTAAATCACTATTGATTAGAGAAATGCAAAACACAACAACTATGATGTATCACCTCATACATCTCAGTTTGGCTAAAATGACAGGAAAAGATAATAAATGTTGGAGGGGATGTGGGAACATTGTAACACTACTGCATTGTTAGTGGAGTTGTGGAATAACCCAACCTTTATGGAAAGCAATTTGGCACTGTGGACAAAGGGCTTTAAAACTGTGCATATCTTTCAAACCAGCGGTGCCACCACTGAGTCTGTATCCCAAGGAAATCATAAAGGAGGGAAAAGGACCCAGATGAGCAAAAATGTTTGTAGCAGCACTTTTTGTGGTAGCAAAGAATTGGAAAATGAGTAGAAGCCCACCAATTGGGAAATGCCTGAATAAGCTATGGTATATGAAAGTAATGAAATATTTTTGTTCTACAAAAATGATGAACAAACTGATTTTAGAAAGGCCTAGAATTTACATGAATTAATGCTGACCAAAATAAGCAGAACCAGAAATACATTATAACAATAAGAGCAAGATTGTGTTTTGATCAACCATGAAAGATATGGTTCTTCTCAGAAGTTCAGTGATTCAAGACAATCCCAATAAGCTTTGTATGGAAAATGCCATCTACATCCAGCGAGAGAAATAAGATAACTGACTCTAAATCAGCACATGATTGTTCACTTCTTTTTCTTTTTTTCTTATGGTTATTTGCTTTTTATTCTGATTTTTCTCTCCCAACATGATTCATAAGGAAATATGCTTTAAAAAAAGAATATGTATATTTATAACCAGAAAAAAAATAAAAATTAACAAAAGAAAGCAGTGCCAGCCAAATGGGGGAAAAGACATAAAAGTTTACTGCAAAATAATACATCCTTAAAATTAGAATTGGACAAGTAGAAAATAATGGTGCTATAAGACTTTAAAAAACACAAAAACATTCAAAAAATCAAAAACTTGAATAAAATATGAAATATCTCTTTGGGGAAAAAACTGATCTGTAAAATAGATCAAGGACAGATAACTTTAAAATTCTTGGACTACCTTGTACCATGATCAAAAGCAGAGCATAGAAATCATAATTTTAAAAATTTCCAATGAAAATTGTCCCAATACTTTAGATGAAGAAGGCAAAAAAAGAAAGAAAGAAAGAAAGAATTCACCAATCACCTACTGAAAAAAGGAACATATAAAAGAATAATCTTAAGGGACTCATTAAACTGTTTACATTCCATTATGGAAAAATTATGCATATAATTCCTAAGAAATTTATCATTAATCGAACATTTAGAAGAGTTTACATTGACATAGGGCATCAGCGTAAGCTGATCATGTTGGGACTATCTACAAAATAAAATGTAAATGTAAAAAAGAGGTAATGCACTTAAAGGGAGGGAAAAGGGAAAATGCAATTTTCTTGCATGAAATAGTCTCATAGGAAAGAATTTTAAAAATACAGTAGAAAATGGAGAATAGGCAAATAATGCTTGAACCTCACTGTCATTAGAATTGGTTCAAAGAGGGAAGAACACACACACCCACACACACACACACACACACACACACACACAAATTCCAACTGGATATAGGAATCTAACCCTATGTGGAAATAGCAAGGGGAGTGTATGAAATATGGGGAGTAGGAATGAGAGGATGATAACAAAGAAGACAGATTAAGGGAGACAGTGACCAGGAACAAAACAGATGAGAGAGAGAAAGAGAGAGGGAGAGAGAGGGGGGTACAGGGACAGACAGAGACAGACAGAGAGACAGACAGACAGAAAAAGAAAAACAGACAGAAAGGGACAGGGACAGACAGATAGGCATAGACACAAAGAAAGAGATAAAGAGACAGAGATAGAGAAGGAGGGACAGAGAAAGGAACGAAGGAAGAGAGAGAGAAAGAGAGGCAGGGAGGGAGAGAGAGAGAGGAAGATAGGAAAGGAAGCAACCAGGGATAGAGGGAGAGAGGAAGAGAGGGAGAGGGAGAGAAAAAGAAAAAAATGGAATGTAGAGAATACATAGTTTGGAATCATAGCTATGAATGTGAATGGTATGAGCTAACCCAGAAAACAAAAGTAGATAGAATGTATCAGGTCATATGTTGTGTACAAGAGACAACCCAATAATATGTTATATACAAGAGATACAGTTGAAACAGAAAAACCCACACAAAGTTAAACTAAAGGGTTGGAGCAGAACATATTATGCTTCTGCTAAAGTAACAAAAAAAGATAGCAAATATATGCATGATCTCAAGCAAAGCAAAAGCAAAAAGAGAACCTATTAAAAGAGAATCAGGGAAATAATATTTTTATTAAAGCTTTTTATTTACAAAACATACATGGGTAATTTTTCAATATTGACCCTTGCAAAGCATTTTGTTCCAAATTATCCCCTCCCTCCTCCTACTCCCTTCCCTTGATTGAAGGTGGTCCAATACATGTTAATTATGTTGAAATATATGTAAAATCCATATATGTATACATAGTTATAGTTATCTTGCTGCACAAGAAAAATCAGATCAAAGGGGAAAAAATAACTAAGAAAAAAAAACAAAATACAAACAAACAACAATAGAGTGAAAATTCTATGTTGTGATTCATACTCAGTTCCCATGGTCCTCTCTCTGGGTGTAGATGGCTCACTTCATCACTGAACTAATTGGAAATGGTTTGAATTATCTCATTGTGGAGGAAAGCCAGGTCCATCAGAATTGATCATCTTATAGTCTTATTTTTGACGTGTATAATGTTCTCCTGGTTCTGCTCATTTCACTTATCACCAGTCCATGCATGTCTCTCCAGGCCTCTCTGAAATCATCCTGCTGCTCATTTCTTACAGAACAATAATATTCCATAACATTCACATACCATAATTTATTCAGCCATTCTCCAATTGATGGGCATTCATTCACTTTCCAGTCTCTAGCCACTACAAAAATGGCTGCCACAAACATTCTTGCACATGTGGGTTCCTTTCCCTCCTTTAAAATCTCTTTGGGATATAGGCCCAGTAGAAACACTGCTGGATCAAAGGGTATGCACAATTTGATAACTTTTTGAGCATAGTTCCAAATTGCTGTCCAGAATAGTTGGATCTGTTCACAGTTCCACCAACAATGCATCAGTGTCCCGGAGTTTTCCCAAATTCCCTCCAACATTCATCATTATCTTTTCTTGTCATCTTAGCCAATTTGAGAGGTATGTAGTGGTATCTCAGAGTTGTTTTAATGTACATTTCTCTGATCAATAGTGATTTGGAGCACCTTTTCATATGACTACCAATAGTTTTAATTTGTTCATCTGAAAATTGTTCAAATCCTTTGCCCATTTATCAATTGGAGAATGACTTGAATTTTTATAAATTTGAGTCAATTATACATTTTAGAAATGAGGTCTTTTCAGAATCTTTGAATGTAAAAATGTTCTCCCAGTTTATTGCTAGGGAAACAACATTTTGCTAAAAAGGTACCATAGACAATTGAAATAACATAAAAAAAAAATTAGAGCAAATTTCCCTTGCAAAGGCCTCATTTCTCAGATATATAAAGAAATGAGTCAAACTTAGAAAAATAAGTCATTCCCTAAATAATAAATCATCAAATTATATAAACAGGCAGTTTTCATGGAAAAAATAAAAGCTATCTATATTGATTTGAAATAAGTGCTGTAAATCACTACTGATTAGAGAAATGCACATTAATACTATGCTGAGATATAATCTCATACTTATCAGGAATTATATGCTGGAGATGATGAAGAGAAAATCTGTACATAATGAAATATTAGTCGAGTTGTGAACAAGTTCAACCATTTTGGAAAACAATTTAGAACTATGTCCAGAAGATCATGAAATTTTGTACACCCTATGATCCAGCAATATCATGACTAGGTCTTTGCCCAAAGAGATCAAAGGAAAATGAAAATGATCAATACGAGCAAAAAATATTTATAATCTCTATTTTGTATTGAAAAAGAATTAGAAATTTCTGGGTTCATCAAATGGGAAATGGCTAAATGAGTTGTGGCATGTAACTGTGATGGAGCATTATAAGAAATAAGAAGTGAAATTGTTTTTAAAAAAAAACAACATGCTATGACCTATATGAACTAAAACAAAGTTAAATGAGAACTGGGAGATCACTGAACACAAATAACAACGTGGTAATGCTGATTAACTGTGAAAGACTTGGTTATTCTAACCAATACAATTATCCAAGATAATTCTAAAGGACTCATGATGAAAAAAATTTTATTCACCACCAGAGAGAAAAATTATGAATTTCAAATACAAATAAAAATACAATTTTCTCATTTTATTACTTTTTTTTTCAATATGGTTAACGTGAAAATGTTTTGCATTTTTTCACAGGTGTAACTGATATATCATTTTCCTTCTTAGTGGCTGAAGTGGGTGGAAGGGAAAGAATCTAGGACTCAGTATAAAAAGAAAAGAATGTTTAAAATAAACAATATTTTTAAGTCACCATAAATGTATTTAATAGAGAATACATGAGAAAAGCTGAAATATCAAGTAATCAAGAAAGAAATATGAAATAAACACCAAGCCCATAAACATATAAATCTTTTAAGAATTAATTAATTTTAATTTATTAAATAAAACATTTTCATAATACAGTATTATAAAAAGATGATTGAACATGAGGCTGTAAATCTCTTATATACAACTTGTTATTTCTTTTAAATATGTAATAAAGTTATTATGTAAATTTTTTTTTCCTTCTTTATTTTTGTTCCCTCACCCCACTCTAGAGATGGCTACTATTAGACACTAATGTATTTGTATAAAACCATTCAGTTCATTCTCTGGATGCAGCTAGTGTGCTCCTTTGTAGTTAATTTGGGTATTTGTAACAGTCAAAATAATTTAATTATATAAGTTGTCCTTTAAAAAATATCGCTGTTACTATATACAGTGTTCTCTGGGTTCTGCTCATTTCACTTTTCATTATTTTGTGAAAGTATATGCTTTTCAAAAATCGTGAAGCTCATCACTTCTTATAGCACAATAATTTCCCATCATAATCTCATATTACAACTTGTCAGCCATTGCCAAATTGACAGGTATCTGGAATTTCCATTTCTTTGCCACCACAAAGAGAGCTGCTATATTGTAGAGTATATGTTCTTTCCCACACACACACACACACACACAATAATCATGGAAAATAGACAAAATAGTGGTATTGCTGGGTCAAAAAGTATAGGTAGTTTAGTAACTCTTTGGATGCAATTTCAAATTGTTCTCCAATTGAATCTGTTCATAATTATGCCAGCAAAGAATAGTATCTCAATTTTTCCACATCCTCTCCAATATTTGTCAATTTACCCTTCAATCATTTAATCAATATAAGTATAAAACAATATATTACAGTTGTTTTAATTTGCATTTATTTAATCAGTAATGATTTAGAGAAATTTTATATGACTATGAATTGTTTAAATTTCTCTACATACATTAGAAAACTGTTTTTCATATCCTTTGACCATTTATGAATTGAGAATGTTGCAGTCATTACATATAGATTTGACAAAATTCTTTATATATTTTGCATATGGAATCCTTATATAAAAAACTATAACAAAATTTCCCCAATTTTCTGTTTTCCTTCTTTTCTCAGATACATTTGTTTTGTTTGTACAAAATGCTTATTAAAATTTTAATGTAGCTTAAATTATCAATTTTACACCTAAATTTGCTTTCTATTTCATGTCTATTTATAAATTGTTTGTCTATCCATAACTTTGGTTAGTAATGTGCAACATATTTTCCAAATTTCCTTGTAATATTGATTTTTATATCTAGGTCATGTATCCGTTCTGATGTTTTCTTGGCAAATGATGTAGGTTATTGGTCTGTACTTAAGTTCTGCCTTTCCAGCTTTCCCAACATTTTTTCTTTTTTTAATGTATTTATTTGCTTATTTAATAATTAAATCCAAAATTAAAAAAATAGAAAAACAAGGAAAGATAGAAAAAGAAAAAAAATTGTCATGTACCTATCTGAACACTGTGGAAGATTAAAAATATATAACAATAAATTTCCATTTCAAGGAAGCAGATATAATATTAGAAGACATTGTATTCATAACTTCCATCTTTGCTTCATTGTAGGTTTTCTTTTGTTTTCTGCTGTATACTTTTTTATTTTATTGTTTTTTTTTTTTTGTCTTTTCCTTCCCTTCATCTCTTTCAAGGAGGCTGCAGTTAATCATGGATATATTTATATATACATGCATACATAGAAATATACATGTGTTTATATATATATATATATATATATACATAAAGACACATGTGTATTCATATATACTATACAGACATACACATGCATATATAGATATACACATATATGCATATACATGTGTATGTGTATATCTATAATAATATTAATATAATGCACATACATTGTAAATTTCTCTATTGATTGAATCTTTTGAAAGTTTGATTCTGTCTGAGATCAATCATAAGTACCCCTATTTTTCCTAATAAGTTTCACTCATGATCATTATTATTATTATTATGTTAGTGTATATCTCTTATTTCCTATTCCTGCTAACTCTTCTGTTTTATGTCTATGTTAATTTTCCTTTTACTACTTAACCTCCCTCTATCCAGCCTTATCTTGCCTTCAGACTCTTCCTCCCTCTTTATCCAGTTAACTTTATCTATACACAGATCCCACTCCCATTTATTTGCACACCCTTCTATACCTTACTTTATTCTTTTCCCCACCCTTTTATTTCTTTTTTTAATAATAGCTTTTCATTTTCAAAATATACCCTTGCAAAACCTTGTGTTTCAAATTTTTCTCCCTCCTTTCTCCTCACCCTCTCCCCTAGACAGCAAATAATCCAATATAGGTTAAACATGTGCAAATCTTTTGAACATAATACCATCTTTATCATGATGCACAAGAAAAATCAGAACAAAAAGGGAAAAAAATGAGAAAGAAAAAAAAAGTAGGCAAAAAAGAACCCAACAACAAAAAGGTGAAAATATTACATTGTGATCCACATTCAGTCTCCATACTCCTCTTTCTGAATGCAGATGGCTCTCTCCATCACAAGTCTATTGGAATTGGCTTCAGTTAGCTCACTGTTGAAAAAAAGTCAAATCCATGAGTGCTGATCATCTCATAATCTTACTGTTGCTGTATACCATGTGCTTTTGGTTCTACTCACTTCATTTAGGATCACTTCATATATGTCTCTCAAGACCTTTCTGAAATCAGCCTGCCGATCATTTCTTATAGAACAATATCATTCCATTACATTCATATACCATAACTTATTCAGTCATTCCCCAACTGATGGGCATCCACTCAGTTTCTACTTCTTTGCCACTACAAAAAGAGATGCTACAAGCATTTTGTATATGTAGGTTATTTTCCTTTTTTTTTTTTTTAATAATCTCTTTGGGATACAGATCTAATAGAGACTGGTGGAACAAAGAGTATGCACAATTTGATAGTCCTTTGGGCATAGTTCCAAATTCCTCTCCAGAATTGTTGCATTAGTTCACATCTCCATGAGCAATGTATTAGTGTCCCAGTATTCTCACATCCTCTTCAACATTTATCAGTATCTTTTCCTTTCATCTTAGCCAATCTGAGAGATGTGTAGTAGTATCTCAAAATTGTCTTAATTTGCATTAGTGATTTAGAGCATTTCTCATATGACTAGAAATGGTTTTAATTTCTTTGAAAATTTACTATTCATATCCTTTAACCATTTATTAATTGGAGAATAATTTGGAAAATGATATAAAACTAGAACCAGGAAAATGAAAGCTAATGACTTTGAGACATCAAGAATCAGTCAAAAAAACTAAGAAGAATGGGAAAAAATGGAAGAAAATATAAAATAACTTATTGGAAAAACAACCAACCTAAAAAATAGATCCAGAAGAAGAAATCCAAAAATTATTGGTTTACCTAAAGACTATGACCCAAAAAAAGAGCCTGAATATCATTCTTCAAGAAATCATCAAGAAAAACTACCCCAAATATTCTATAAACAGAGGGTGAAACAGTTATTAAAACAATCCATCAGTCACCTTCAGAAAGAGATCCCATAAGGAAAAGTCCAAGGAACATTTTTGTAAAACTCCAAAACTACAACCTCAAGGTAAAAATACTACAAGCTGCTAGACAAAAAACAATTCAAATGCCAAAGAACAATAGTAAGATTACCCAGGATCTGGTAGTCAGGATCTGTTAGCTTCTACAATAAAGGATCAGAAGCCCTGGAAAACTATATTCTAGAAGGCAAAGTACCTGGGATTACAACCAAGAATTAACTATCCAGCAATTCTGACCATCATCTTTAAGGAGAGGTGATGGATCTTCAATGAAGTAAGAGACTTTCAATCATTTGTATTGGGAAAAAAAAAACAGAACTAAATAGAAAATTTAATCTTCAAACAGAGGACTCAAGAGAAGCATAGAAAGATAAAAAAGGATATATATGTATATATATGTAAGTATATGTATATGTATACGTGTATATATATATATATGTATAATTTAAAGGATAAACTGCTTACATATTTAAATGGGAAAATGATATCTGTAACTCCATTACTAGGACAGATGGAGAAGCATCACATGGATGGAAGGTGTGTCTATGATGACTCTGATGTGATGATGTCAAAGAAAAAGACATTAAGAAGTGGAAAAAGGAATGTACTGGGAGAAGAGGAAAGGGGAGACATAATAGGTAAAATTAGATGCAATGAGGAGGCACAAAAGACCTATAACAATGGAAGAAAGGAAGGGAGGGGGATGAGCATTGTTTAAATCTTGACTCATCATTTTTGGCTCAGAAAGGGAATGAACCATTCAGTTGTGTATAGAAATACATCTACCCCTTTAAAGAAAAAGGACTAAAAAGAAGAAAGAAAAGGGAAGGACTGGATAGAAAAGATGGTAGAAATACTAGGAAAAATAGATAATAGAGGGAGAAGGGATGATGGCAGATAAGATAGTGGGTGAGGTACATCAAAAAAACACTACGAAGGACAAGTTGGAAAGAGAGAAAATTATATACAAGAAGAAAATAGGATAGAAGGAAATACAAAGATGGTAATCATAACTATGAACATGAATGGACTGAACTCTTCTATAAAATGAAAGTGAATAGCATAGTGGATTAAAAAACAGAGTGCTACAATATGTTGTTTACAAGAAGCACATCTGACACACAGACACAGAGTAAAGATAAAAATCTAGAACAGAATTCATTATGCTTCAACTGACGTAAAATAAGCAGGAGTAGCAATCCTCATCTCAGATAAAGCAAAAATTAAAATAGAGTTAACTAAAAGAGTTAAGAAAAGAAGCTACATCTTTTAAAATGAAGTATTAATAGTAGTAAATATATATGCACCAAGTGGTAGAGCATACAAATTCTTAGAGAAGAAGTTAAGCCAATTACAAGAAGAAATAGACATCAAAACTGCATGGAGCTAGAGACTGCAACCTCTTCCTCTCAGAATTAGATAAACCTATCCACAAAATAAACAAGAAAGAAACTATGGAGGTTAATAGAATTTTAGAAAACTTAGATATGATAGACCTCTGGAGAAAATTGAATAGGGACAAAGAGGCATAAACTTTTTTTCTCAGTAGCACATGGCATCTACACAAAAACTGATCATGTATTAGGGCATAAAAACCTCACAAACAAATGCAGAAAGACAGGAATGGTAAATGCTTCCTTTTCAGAGAAGAATGTAATAAAGTTACATTCAGTAAAGACTCAGGGAAAGATAGACTAAAAACCAATTGGAAATTAAAGAATGTAAATCTAAAGAATGAATGAGTCAAACAACAAATCACAGGAACAATCAATAATTTCATCATGAATGACAATAATAAGACAACATACCAAAACCTACTGAATGCATCCAAAGCAGTTTTTATCCCCTGAGGCAATTGGGGTTAAGTGATTTGCCCAGGGTCACACAGCTAGGAAGTGTTAAGTGACTAAGATCAGATTTGAACTCAGGTCCTCCTGACTCCAAGGCTCCTGCTCTATCCACCGTGCCACCTAGCTGCCCTCAAAGCAGTTCTTAAGTTCTAATTATTTAGAAATATAAAATTTCCCTCAAAGCAGTTCTTAAGGGAAATTTCATATTTCTGAATAATTATATGAATAATACAGAAAGAGGAGATCAGTGAATTGGACATGCAACTAAAAACCTAGAAAAAGGCAAATTAAAAACCCTGATTAAATATCAAATTAGAAACTCAAAAAATAGATAAATAAAATTGAAAGTAAGAAAACAATTGAACTAATTAATAAAACTAAGATTTGCTTTTATGAATAACCTAGCAAATAGATGAAGCTTTGGCTAATTTGATTAGAAAAAGAAGAGGAAAAAAACAAATTCCAGCATCAAAAATAAAAAGGGTAAACTTAACATCAAAAAAAAAAATCATCAAATCAAAGTAACAATTAGGAGCCATTTTGTCCAACCGTATGCCCATAAATCTGACAATCCAATTGAAATAGACGAATATTTACAAAAGTATAAATTGCTCAGATTAAAAGAAAAGGATATAAATATATTTGTATATATGTATATATCTAAAAAGTATACATAAACTTGTATGTATAAACATGCACAAGCACAGATTTGCATATTATACACATATTGTTATATTATATATATATATATATATGGGGGCACACTTTTATGGTGGAAAGAAATTGGAAATAGATGTCATTCAATTGATGAATGATTCAACAAGTTATGATATGTAAATATAATGGAATATTACTGTGTGTCAGATATGGTGAAAATGAAGAGTGCCATGAAGTATGGAAATATATAGGAACTGACAAGTGAAATAAATCAAACAAAATTTGCACGTCTTGCTACAATTTTAATGGAAAAAACTCCAAAACAATTGAATTCTATGTAATCATTATGATTACAACCTCAAAAAAGAGATGAGAATGAATCTATTCACTTTTTGGCAGAGGAAGAATACTATGGAAATGAAGCATTGCATATTTTGTTGGGACTCCATAAGTCTATTAGTCGATTTTGTTCCCTGTTTTTGTTCCCTTTTTTTCATTCTTTGTTATAAGGAATAACTCTGGTTGTGGTAGAAAGGAGGAATATGTTTATGAACAGAGGTAATGTAAAACAAAGAATATTAATAAAAATGAAATAAAACAAAGATCCAATACAATATTGTTGGAATGTTGAGCCTATTGACATATAGACAATTCTGCAGATAGCGGTTGACTCCTATTACTATTCAGAAGTTTATTCAGCTAAAGATCCTCATAGGTGCTCAAATGACATACATTTTTATGCAGATAAATATATCTCCAATTATTGCTTTCATCTTATCTCTAAAAATCACAGCCATCAAACAAGCATTTATTTGGTATTTAGTATGTTCCAGGCACTGTACTACAGTGCTAAGAATAATTGTTTTGGAAAAATATTTAAGAAGAAATAATAGTTATGCTTATGTGTACTTGGCAATTCCTTTTCAAACATTTGCCATTGAGTGATCCTAAACTATAGTTAAAATATAATGCTTTATTTATTTTATAACATAAACTACTTTTAATACACTAGTAATAGAACAGCCACTAAAATTGGAGCTAAATAAGGTATATTAGAAATGATTCAGTAATTGCCTATGCAAATTTGTATAAACTATAAAATAATCTGATTAAATATGCATGCATGTATAACTAAGTAAAGGAAAATTCTATTTCCAAAGCCCCACCTATAATGTTTTTTAATTTAATCATCAATCAACTCACATCTTTCTAGGATAGAAAGGATCTGTTATATTTTTCCTACATATTTTTTCTAATACAAATGAATTCTTTTTAATATGAAAATACTTCTGTTCAAAATAGAAAATGTAAGATTGTTTAGAGCTGTTTGGCCAGCAATGATTAAAAATGTAAAAGTGTTGCCCTGAATTTCAGCCATCCACATCTCAGAAGAGATGAGAGCTCCCTGTGATAACAGTAAGATAATTCAGAGGGAATAGAACTGAAAGTTGACTAAGATAATACATAAAGAAGAATTAGATATAGAATGAATGGAACTCCTAACTAGAGTAAATTGTGTTTAACTCAATTCAGTCAAGCCTGTAGATAGTACTGTTTTGTTAACAGAATTCATACAAATATGACCATCCTATTTTTTGACCCAAAGGGTTCTGTTAATATAATGATCATTTCTGTCTGGCCTGGGTCATGGGACAGAGGAGACATAAGATACTGTGAAAATTGAGATTTCAATTGACTTGAATTGAAATGAGAAGATTTGCCACCATGTGAAAAGGTTGCATAATTTGGGTTGAACAGTAGTGAAGGAGAGAGGAATTTAATAAGGACTTGGATCACTGAATGTGTCTCTAGGTCAGGAAGTGATTGACATCACAGTATAATTACCAGGACTACTGTTAGATATGAGGTACTAAGCAGAGTCCTTAAGAATGAGATACTAAAATATACACTAATTAGAACTGCATTCCTCACCTCAGAGATACAAGTTCCTTTCCTGTCATTACCAGGAACCAACTGGCTAAGAACCAAAACCGCAAATTAAACAATCATAAAATAATTTAAAATAATAAATGGCTCTATGATTATTAGAGATAGAATAATAATAATTCTTCCCTCTCTTTTATCGTTCCTTCCTTCTTTTCTTCCTTTTCTTCTTTTCTCCTCCTTTTTCTTACCTTTCTTCCAGCTTTTCTTCCCTCTGCTTTTCTTCTTTTCTTTCCCTCAATATACTTATTTCATGCCTATATGCCAGGCAGGATGAGGTGGCAGCATGACTCAATGTATGAAGAGCTAGTCTCAAAAATCAGGAAGTTTGTGTTCAAATCCTACATTTAATTTATTTTATGTGACCCTGGACAAGTCACTTAAAATCTCAGTGCACTATGCAACTTTCTAAGCATTTAAATCTCTGAATAGTTGATGATTTACAATGACAGAGGAAATAATTCAATGGGAACTTTGATAAAATCACAGATCCATTATCAAAAAAAGTGTTAGGTTTTGGGGGAATATCAAAAATGAAACAATAAAGGAGTGGAAATCCTATTTCGGAAAACAGAATCTACACAAAATTAAATACAAAGCAGTTTCTGGAGGAAGTGCACTAGGAAGTACAGATGTTTAGGCTCCTTATGGGGCAGTGATAATTGAGCTGAGATGAACAGGAAAGTAGAGATTGAATGAAACAGAACTGAGGTGAGAGTGCATTTCCAAACATGGATGACAGCCTGGTAATTTAGGTGTTACAAACTTTTAAGCAGTTGATTTCATTTGTACTTCACCACAGTTCACAGAAAAGTGGAGACATTTTCTCCATTTTATAGATGAAGAAATTGATCTTCCAACGCATTAAGAGACTTGTTCCTGGTCACTCTACACTGTTACAGATGGTGGAATCATTTAAATTCAAGTCACAGTCTCTACTACAGATAGTAGTGTGGCCTCCGTCTTCCTCAGTTTCCTCAGCTATAAAATGGAAAAATAATAGCACTTACCTTGTAGGATTTGTCTATATGCCAAAAGAAATAATTTTATATAAATCAATTTGCAACGTATGAGCTAGTTATAGTTGATGTTGCTGCAGCTTTATATTGTCATTATTATTTCTTTCTCTTAGTCCAGTATTATATGTATTTCATTGTTTATATATAATTGTTGAGGATTGGGAAGATTATCTGAAAGATTTGTTTTATTTTCATCTTCACAAAGCAGAGATTTTTATGAAGAAAACTCTTAACTCCAGACATATATGGATCTCTCTTGCAAGTGATATGATACAGAATAATTTTACCACTCTGAAATTATCTAGAAAACAATCATTTCTGAGTAACATCATGGGATGGAATTTCAGGGAATATTCTAAATGGTAAACATTTTAGTTGTCTTCCCCCAAGTACTTTAAGTTATGCTGAACTATTCTGCAATGGGCATAAGATCGAATAAAGGAAATAATATACAGAATGTTATTCTATTGATGATGATTGACCATTACTCATAATGTTAAATTAATGTGTTGCTATCCTATACCCAGAAAAGTTCTGACTACTCTGATAGAATCATGAATGATTCCCCAGGATTCAGGTAGCTAAAGAATGAGGTCCACATACCTGATCTATTACAATAAAGGGAGTTAGAAAGTTACTTGTTAGTTTAAACTAACAGAGTAGATTTAAAGATAATTTGATTGTTTACTAGGTAAGCAAATTCTGAAAAAAAAATCAATAGACACAAATGAAAAATTTACTTTTGACAGATTTCATATAATACCTACAATATTATAGACTTTTTGTTTCATCTGACACTTTGTTCAAAGAAACCTATTACCACTACTGTCACATCACCCTCAGCTCTCAACTTCTCTCTGTTCAGCTGTCAATAAGTATGCATAATTCCCACAACTGTCAATAGGAGTGACATTATACAGGAATGACACAAAAAAGGAACAAAGATTAATTGAAGTAATCAACAGATTATAAATGACTTTTAGCTCAGTTACTGTAAATCAAGAGTGATTCTGCTGAGTTCACCCCAAAAGTCTCAATAAGCTTAGGTCTAAACATGATGAACAACTTAAATGAAATGCTTCACAAAACTATGCCCTCCATCAACTTTCTGCATCTAAGAATGTCACTGTGACCTTCTGGAAGGAAGAGACATTTTCCAAGCAAGTGGTCCCAAAAGACTAATTAAACTGTGCAAAGTTTAGAACTTACTTTATCCTTATCAAGTATTCCATGTTCGTAAAATTAAAAATTAAATTGTTCCCACTGCCAGATTTAATGAGGAATCAGGTCTGAATGTTTCCATATGAAACCAAAAAGACAACACCTTTTCCTCAATCACTTCAGTTTCTGTGTCTTAAAGACAGTATATAATATATCCAATTACTTTCCCAAAATTGTGCTTCTTAATCGTGGTTATGCTGTGCCAGTCCCTATCCCACATTAATGAAGGTCACCATTTGACATAGATTTATGAATTTATGCAAAACCATTCTATGCCTATTTCTATTTATTAGTTCTTCCTGTGGAGTTGGCTAGCATCTTTATAAGTCTTTTGCAATTGATCTAAGTATTTATAATATTCAGAATTGGTTATACACAATTATTAAAATAATTGCTTTTATTGTATAGAAAATTTTCTTAGTTCTGCCCATTTCACTGTTCATTTTTTTCATGCAAGTTTTTCTGTTTTTCTAAATTCTAATTGATCATCATTTTTAAGAAAGTTATATTTCATAACAATCATATAACTTGTTTAGCCTTTCCTCAATTGATAGATGAGTCTTTAGACAACACACATTAGCAGCAAAGTAACACAGAAAAAGTGTTGAATTTGGAGTCAAAAGATCTAAATTCAATCCCTAATTGTGTTTATTATTTAATAGATTTTAGGCTCTTTGAGCACAAGAACTGTAGTTATTTTTAATATATCCAGTGTCTAGCACAGTGCTTTCCAGTTAGTATGTACTTGAAAAAAATTTTTGAATTGAATTGTGAATATTCATGCAAAACAATTGCACATGTATTGTATTATTATTATACCACCTTATATAGACGTGGTATGCATTTGTCAATTATAACTGAGTTGTGCACATATATTTTGAGGAACCTACATCCTTAATAGTCAGATGTGTGAAACTGCACAAGGGAATTAAAATATTACAACTTCACTTAGACTTCAAAAAAGAAAAATGCTAAAATATACTGATATTCTGAATGGAATTGTGGCCTCATTACTATGAGTATTTCCTAGTACTCTTGCTGTGGAGAAAATAGGATTCTATGAATATCATGAGAGAAAATACTATCACTTGTCTTGGCATTTAATCATGGAAAGAAATTTAGCATACAGCTAAATTGTTTGTTAGAAACAATAGATTCAGTGGCAAGTTCCTTCCATTAATGTTTTATTGGGATGAGTCAGTAACATTTGGGTAATGTTGCTCATTATCCTGAGTAAAAAGCTTAGTTATGTGGGAAAATGGAAAGTTGGAAGAGTGTTATACTGCAAATTGAAGATAAACACGAAGGTCATTAATCTGGAAAAAAAGAAGGTAAGAAAGAAACTATCTGAACTATGCTATTTTTTAGAATCATCTTCATTGTGGAGAAATAGCTTCCTTTGGCATTTCAATAAATTGCCATGACTATAGAGCATCAGAGAAAAAAAGGGATTTTTTTTAATGAAACTAGAAAGAGAAATTGTGGGTACTCAAGTCAATAAATGTTTATTAATTAACTACCATAGACTAGGTTGGTCCTAGTATGCTCAGAATTGGTTGTTGTCCTTCATTCTCAAAGAGAAGCAAAATAATATTTTTGTTGGGTTGAGATAAATAAAAAAATACGACAGTTTTGCAATAATTAACAATCAATTTATTAATTAGAATGATCATGATCAGTAAATTGATGTAAACAATTGTTCAACATTAACCCTTGCAAAACCCTGTGTTCCAATTACTCCCCCTTACCCTACACCCTCCCCTAGATGGCAAGTAGTTCAATAGATGTTAAACGTGATAGAAATATATGTTAAATCCAATACATGTACACATATTAATACAATTGTCATGCCACACAAGAAAAAAAGAGAAGCAAAAATGTAAAGATGATTTCCCAATTTATTGCTTCCCTCCTGATCTTGTTGGCATTAGTTTTGTTTCTACAAAACCTTTTTAACTTATTATAATCAAAATTATCTATTTTGTAATCAATAATGATATCCAGTTCTTTGGTCACAAATTCCTTCCTCCTCCACAGATCTGAGAGATAAACTATGCTATGTTCTTATAATTTGTTTATAATATCATTCTTTATGCCTAGACATTTCGACTATCTCAGTATGTGGTATTAGGTGGGGGTCAATGCCTAGTTTCTGCCATACTAGTTTTCAACTTTCCTAGCAGTTTTTCTCAAATAGTGAATTCTTATCACAAAAGCTGGGGTATTTGGGTTTTTCAAACACTAGATTGCTATACTGACTATATTTGTCCTGTGAACTTAACCTATTCCACTGATTGACTGTTCTATTTCTTAGCCAGTATCAAATGATTTTGATGATCACTGCTTTATAATATAGTTTTAGATCTGGTACAGCTAGGCCACCTTCATTTGCACTTTTTTTTTTTCATTAATTCCCTTGAAATTCTCGACCTTTTGTTCTTTCAGATGAATTTTGTTGTTATTTTTTCTAGGTCAGTAAAATAATTTCTTGGGAGTTTGATTGGTATAGTACTAAATATATACAAAAGTTTAAGTAATATTGATGTCTTTATTATATTCACTTGACCTATCCAAGAGCATTTTATGTTTTTCTAATTGACTAGGTCTGACTTTATTTGTGTGGAAAGTGTTTTATACTTTAATTTGTTTAGTTCCTGACTTTTCCTTGGCACGTGGATTCTCAAATATTTTATACTATAGACAGTTATTTTAGATGGAATGTCTCTTTGTATTTCTTGCTGTTGGATTTTGTTAGTGATATATAAAAATGCTGATGATTTATGTGAATTTATTTTGTATCCTGCAACTGCTAAAGTTGTGGATTGTTTCTAATAGTGTTTTAGTTGATTCTCTAGGGTTCTCTAAGTACACCATCATATTATCTGCAAAGAGTGATAATTTGGTTTCCTCATTACCTACTTTAATTCCTTTAATCTTTTTTTCTTCTCTTATTGCCAAAGCTAACATTTCTAATGCAATATAGAATAGTAATGGTGATAGAAACAATCTTATTTCTTTGGGAGTGGTTGCAGTTTATCCCCATTACATATGAAGCTTGCTGATGGCTTTAAATAGATGCTATTGACTATTTTAAGGAAAAGTTCATTTATTGCTATATTCTCTAGTATTTTTCATAGGAATGAATGTTGGATTTTATCAAATGTTGTTACTGAATCTATTGAGATAATCATATGGTTTTTGTTAGTTTGGTTATTGATATAGTCAATTATGCTAATAGTTTTCCTAATATTGAACAAGTTCTACATTCCTGATATAAATACCTACTTGGGGATGACTTTCTGTTATTTCTTTGCTAAAATTTTATTTAAGATTTTTGCATCTATATTCATTAGGGAAATTGGTCTATAATTTTCTTTCTCTGTTTTCATCCTACCTGGTTTAGGTATTAGTATCATGTCTGTGTCATAAAGGGAATTTAGTAGAAGTCCTTCTTTCCCTATTTTTTCAAATCATTTATATAGTATTGGAGTTAATTGTTCTTTAAATGTTTGGTAGAATTCACATGTAAATCCATCTGGCCCTGGAGATTTTTTGCTTAGGAAGTTGATTAATAGTTTGTTCTATTTCTTTTTTTTTAAGAGACTATTTAAGTAACTTATTTCCTCTTCTGTTAATCTGGACAATCTATATTTTTGTAGGTATTCCTCCATTTCACTTAGCTTATCAAATTTATTGGCATAAAACTGGGCAAAATAATTCCTAATTATTTTTCTAATTTCCCTTCACTGGTGAAACATTCTCCCTTTTCATTTTTGAGACTAACAATTTGATTTTCCTCTTTCCTTTTTCCAATCAAATTAACTAAAAATTTATAAATTTTGTTGTTTTTTCATAAAACCAATTTTTAATTTTATTTATTAATTCAATAGTTATGTTCAATTTTATTAATCACTCCATTTATTTTTTGAATTTCAAATTTGGTATTTGATTGGAGGTTTTTAATTTGTTCTTTTTCTAGCTTTTTTAGTTGCAAGCTCAATTCATTGATTTTCTCTTTCTCTGTTTTATGCAAGTAAGTATCTAGAGATATAAAATTACCCTTATTACCACTTTGGCTGCATCCCACAAATTTTGGTGCGTTGTCTCATTATTGTCATTCCCTTGGATGAAATTATTAATTGTGTCTATGATTTGCTGTTTCATCCATTCATTCTTTAGGATGAGATTATTTAGCTTCCAATTACTTTTTGGTTTATTTTCCTCTGGCCTTTTATTGAATGTAATTTTTATTGCATCATGATCTGAAAAAATTTTCATTTACTATTTCTGCCTTTCTGCATTTGATTTTGAGGTCTTAATGTCCTAATATATGTTCAATTTTTGTATAGGTTCCATGAACTGCTGAGAAGAAAGTGTACTCTTTCTGTCTCCATTTAATTTTCTCCAATGATCTAACAGAACTATTTTTTCTAGTATTCTATTTACCTACTTAACTTCTTTCTTATTAATTTTGTGGTTCGATTTAGCTCTGAAAGAGAAAGTTTGAGATGTCCCACTCTTAGAGTTTTGCTGTCTATTTCTTCTTGCAGTTTTTTTTACTTCTTCTTTAGGAATTTAGATGCTATACCACTTGGTGCATATATGTTTAATATTGATATTGCTTCATTATCTATGGTACCTTTAGTAAAATATAGTTTCCTTCCTTATCTCTTTTAATTAGATCAATTTTTGCTTTTGCTCCATCTGATATCAGGATGGTTACCCCTGCTTTTTTTTTTTTACTTCACCTGAAGCATAATAGATTCTGCTCCAGTCTTTTGCCTGTACTCTGTATTTATCCCTCTGCTTTAAATGTGTTTCTTGTAAACAACATATTGTAGGATTCTGGCTTTTAATCCAGTCTGCTATCCATTTCTGCTTTATGGTAGTATTCATCCCATTCACATTTACATTTAAAACTACTAATTCTATATTTTCCACCATCTTATTATCCCAAATTATGCTTTATTCTTTCCTTTTCCCCTTTCCCTTCTCCCCAGTATTTTACTTATGAGCACCACTTGCCTCAAGCAGCCCTCCCTCTTTAGAGTCCCTTCCCCTTTCTTATACCTTTCCCCTACTGTTTCTGTGTTCCCTTCTATTATCCTACCCCTTCCCTTTTTTTCTTTCCCCTTGTACTTTCCTATAAAGTGAGATAAATTTCTCTGTGTAACCAAATATGTCTAATATTTTGTCTTTGAGCCAAATCTGATGAGACTAAGAATCACACAATGTTCATCCCCCCTTTCTTTCCCTCAATTATAATAGGTTTTCTTTGCCTCTTCGTGAGATACAAGTTCCCTCATTTTACCTCTATTTTTGTGTTAGATGTTTTATAACTTCTCTGCTGATCTACTTTCAACCAGAGCAGAGAAGCCAACACTGCTGTAGATTCCTTCCCATAGATTCTCTGGCTCATGGAGCCTGCACCCTTGGTCTGCACTGCCACATCGGCATTTGTGCTTGGCCTGCTTGAGCTTGGTCTGCCTCCCTCTGTGCCTGATTGAAACAGACCTTTTCTGGCAATCTGAAATTATCTTCTACTGGTAATTTGCTATACTCCCAATATTTGTGGGTTCTGCCAGTCCAGAACTAATTCACAGGCTGGATTTGCTAATTAGTCTGAGAGTCATGGGATAAGGTCAGAAAGAAATGTGTATCCCCTTTGCCATCTTGGCTCTGCCTTCCTTCCCCCAGGCTTTTCTAAAATCAGTCTGCTCATCATTTCTTGTAAAATATCATAACTTATTCAACCATTCTCCAACTCATAGATATCCACTCAGTTTCTAGTTTCTTGTTATAAAGAGCTGCTACAAACATTTTTTGCATGTATGTCCTTTTCCCTTTTTATGATCTCTTTCAACTACAAAACATTGAAATTCTGGTGGATCAAAAGATATGTGCACTTGATGGCCCTTTTCCAAATTGCTCTCCAGAATGGTTGGATGAGTTCACAACTCCAACAATTATTAGTGACACATCCCCTCCAACATTTATCATTATCTTTTCCTATCATCTTAACCAATCTGAGAGGTGTATAGTGTATTTCAGAATTGTCATTAATTTGCCTTTTTTGATCAAGTGATATAGAGAATTTTTTCATATGACTATAAATGACTTTAATGTCTTCATCTAAAAATTGTTCATATCCTTTGATCATTTATCAACTGGAGAATGGATTATATTCAGATAAATTTGAGTCAAATTTCTATGTATTTTAGAAATGAGATCTTTATCAGAACTCTTGGATATTAAAAATTACTTTCCATCCAAAGTCTATTGGATGAAATTCTTGAAATGAACCTGGATTTGATTTTGTAGATCACTTTAAACAGAAATAAGGTTTTCTAGTTTACCCAAGGTCATGGGGGATGTACTCCCAAAATTATACCATTTATCAGTCTTGTCCTTCAGAAACTAACTGAATCACCTATAAGGACTAGTCCCTGAATGAGGAAATAGAAAGGAAAAATCTTAATCCTAATTTAGTGATTGATTATTTCTATAAAAATAATCACTTTTTCTCTTTGCCAAGGTATAATGTATTCTAAATCAGAAGTTTGACATAAAAATCCATGTGAACATTTGGAATGGGAATGTCTCTAAATTTATACATCTCACACTTCTTTTGAGCTACTGCCACTATTTGCTTTTCAGAGAAAACAGTGACTGCTGAAAATACAAATAAGAAAAAGAAAAATTACCTTGAGGAACTTATAATATGCTGGGAGAAGATTATACACGCAAAAAAGCAAAAGGGAAGGGAAACTAGATACTGAATGTTGTTTGTGGAGTAAAAACCAAGCAAGGCAGCAGGTGGAAAACGAGGAGTTAGCTAGATAATTTTGGGCCATCTATAGTGGAAGACTTTGCAAGACATAAGATCTAGCCTTCAGTTCTCTATTCAGAGAAAAGGGGCTCCTGATGGTCCTAAAGTGTGAACATCAAAACTGAGTTAATCTCTGCGATGATGCAAGGACCTTATCCTGCAGGACATATGATTTTGTGAAGTCAAAACCAAGCACATCAGCTGATGGAAAAAAAGGATCCTAGGAAGGAATCAAGAAAGCTAACTGAAGAGACCTTTTAAAAGTGTTCTTTCCAGAGTTTTACTTTATATTAAAGAAAGCTCATTTTACCTCCCCAAACCTATTCAGAATAAGTAGATTCCCTTTCTAGTTTGTATTGTCTCATTTATTCGATTAAAGTTTTTCCTTATCTCCTGGAAGGCAGTTAATTATATGGAATGCTCTGAGACTTCTTCTGTCAGCTATCATTCTCTACCACTTGAGTTTCGGTACTCATAAAGAGAATATGAAGTCTAGTACTTCAAAAATTTTTAGATAAAGAAAAAAAAGTCTGTTTATCAAACAAGATATAACTTTGATATTTTTATTACATGCACATTCTAAGTGTCATCCAACTCTTCTCTTGAAAGTTGTATAATGGGCAGAGGGCGGAGCCAAGATGGCGGAGTGAAAAGGTGACTTTCTGCCTCTCCTCCGATCTTCTCTCAAATCAACAATAAAATAAGCCTCTGAACTGATCTTCAAGTCAACGAACTCAGAAATATTTGGGCACGGCTCTCTGGATAACTTCATATCAGGTTAGTCGGACTCGGACAGAGAGATAAATAGACGACCCCTGTGCAGGCCGGAAGTGAGGGTGGGACTCAGCTCAGCTCATCATGGAAGAAATTCCAAACTCCAAACTCCAAATTCCAAACACCTGGAGTTTATCTGAGGCACTCGGGACACTCTGCCCTGATTGGGAGCAGGTGTTCTGGCAGACTTGCCTTGTTTAAGGAGTAATTCGGACTTAGTCCTAGCCCCCACCGGCCCAGCACCTTAAGTCAACTCGCCAAAGTGCCCCAGGGTAAAGCGTCTTCAGCCATGGGTTTTTTTTTTCCTACCTTAAAGAGATATCCACGCTGTCTAAAAAAAATGAAGAAGCAAAAGAGAGCTCTCACCATAGACAGATTTTATCAAGGCAAAGAAACAACCTCAGATCCAGAGGTTTCTTTAGACAAAAATCCAGAAAAAAACACCAAGGATCATCACTGGTCCCCTTTTCAAAAGGCCTTTCTGGAAGACTGCATAAAGAACCTCAAAAGAGAGCTGGAGGATAAATGGGAAAATAAACTGAAATCAGTGCAAGAAGGATACAGTATCTTGCAAGAAGGATATGATGCCCTGCAAAAGAGATATGAAAAAGACACCAATTTATTAAAAAATAAAATGAGTGAAGTGGAAAAAGAGTGCAGTGAACAAATTGGCCAGTTACAAAAGGAGCTTAAAAAGGTAACTGAAGAAAACAACACTTTAAAAATAAGAATTGAACAAATGCAAGTGAATGACTCACTAAGACTTGAAGAATCAGTCAAACAAAAACAAAAAAATGAAAAATTAGAAGAAAATATGAAATATCTCCTAGGAAAAACAACTGACTTAGAAAATAGATCTAGGAGAGACAATCTAAGGATTATTGGACTTCCTGAAAGCCATGATGAAAAAAAGAATCTAAACACTATCTTCCAGGAAATCCTGAAAGAAAACTGCCCTGAGATCGTAGAATCAAAGGGCAAAATCACCATTGAAAGAATGCACCGATCACCTCCTGAAAGAGACCCCAAAATTAAGACCCCAAGGAATATCGTGGCTAAATTTCAGGACTATAGCACCAAGGAACAGATTCTGCTAGCAGCTAGAAAGAAACAATTCAAATACCGAGGATCAATAATTAGAATCTGTCAGGATCTGTCAGCTTCCACACTGAAGGATCGAAGGGCTTGGAACCAGATATTCCGAAGGGCAAAGGAACTTGGATTACAGCCAAGAATAACCTATCCTCCAGGGAAGAAGATGGTCATTCAATGATATAGGTGAATTTCACCTATTTCTAATGAAAAGACCGGATCTGAACAAAAAATTCGACACCCAAACACAGAACTCAAGAGATGCATAAAAAGGTAAAAAGGAAAGGTCTCTTGAGAACTTTATTTTTACTAGGGGGATACTCAAAGTTTGGGTGTATAATTAACTAAATATTACTTTGATAATATGATAATATGAAAAAGAGAACTAGAGGGGAAAAGAGGGAAAAAGTGGTAAAATAAGATCTAAAGAAAAAAAGGAGGTAAAAACAAGGTAAAATCACTTGAAGAGGCAAAGAAAACCTAATATAATTGAGAGAAAGAGGGGAGAGAGATGAGCACTGTGTAAATCTTACTCTCATCAGGTTGGGCTCTAAAAGTGTATATCAGACATTTGATTTCACATAGAAACTTGTCTGTTGCTAGAGGGAAGTGGGAGGGAAAGGAGGAAAAGTAAGGGACAAACTAATAGAAGGGAAAATAGAAGAATCAGGGGAAAGGAGTAAAAACAGGGGGAGGGGATCTAAAGGGTAGAGTATTGTTTGGGGGAGAGGGTCATCAAAAGCAAAGTACTGAGGAGGGGGGAAGGGAGAAAGGGGAAAGGAAAGGGGAATATTGTTTGGGGGAGGGGTCATCAAAAGCAAAGTACTGAGGTGGGGGAAAGGGAGAAAGGGGAAAGGAAAGGGGAAAACATAACTTGGGTAAATAAGATGGCAGGAAATAAAGAATTAGTTATTCTATCTCTGAATGTGAATGGGATGAACTCTCCCATAAAGTGGAAGCGGATAGCAGACTGGATTAAAAACCAAAATCCCACAATATGTTGTCTACAAGAAACACATTTAAAACATAGTGACACATATAGGATGAAGGTAAACGGCTGGAGCAGAAAATATTATGCTTCAGGTGAACAAAAAAAAAGCAGGGGTAGCAATCCTTATCTCAGATCAAGTAAAAGCCAAGATAGATCTAATCAAAAGAGATAAGGAAGGAAACTATATTTTATTAAAGGGTACCATAGATAATGTAGCAATATCTATACTAAATATATATGCACCAAGTGCAATAGCACACAAATTCCTAGGGGAGAAATTAAGAGAGATGCAAGAAGAAATAGACAGCCAAACGATACTAGTGGGGGATCTCAACCTTGCTCTCTCAGAATTAGATAAATCAAACCACAAAATAAACAAGAAAGAAACTAGGGAGATAAACCAATTGTTAGAAAAGTTAGGTATGATAGATCTATGGAGAAAGTTGAATGGAGACAGTAGAGAGTTTACTTTTTTCTCAGCAGTCCATGGAACCTATACAAAAATTGACCATGTATTAGGGCATAAAAACCTCAAAATCAAATGCAGAAAGGCAGAAATAGTAAATGCATCCTTTTCAGATCATGATGCAATAAAAATCACATGCAATATAAGGCCAGGAGAAAATAAACCAAAAGGTAATTGGAAATTAAATAATCTAATCCTGAAGAATGAATGGGTGAAAGAGCAAATCACAGACACAATCAATAATTTCATCCAGGAGAATGACAATAAGGAGACAACATACCAAAATTTGTGGGATATGGCCAAAGCGGTTAAAAGGGGCAATTTTATATTTCTAGATGCTTGCTTGCATAAAATAGAGAAAGAAAAGATCAATGAATTGGGCTTATTATTAAAAAAAACTAGAAAAAGAACAAATTAAAAACCCTCAATTAAATACCAAATTGGAAATTCTAAAAGTAAAAGGAGAAATTAATAAAATCGAAAACAAGAAAACTATTGAGTTAATAAATAAAACTAAGAGTTGGTTCTATGAAAAAACCAACAAAATAGATAAGCCTTTAGTTAATTTGATAAGAAAAAGGAAAGAGGAAAATCAAATTGTTAGTCTCAAGAATGATAAGGGAGAACTTTCCTCCAATGAAGAGGAAATTAAAGCAATAATTAGGAGTTACTTTGCC
>JAJPUD010001575.1:189706-220648 GCA_023553655.1 Myrmecobius fasciatus
CAAAAAGTTGTCAAACTGTGCATACCCTTTGACCCAGCAGTGTTTCTACTGGGCCTATATCCCAAAGAGATCTTAGAGGAGGGAAAGGGACCCACCTGTGCAAGAATGTTTGTGGCAGCCCTTTTTGTAGTGGCTACAAACTGGAAACTGAAGGGATTCCCATCAATTGGAGAGTGGCTGAATTATGGTATATGAATGTTATGGAATATTATTGCTCTGTAAGAAACGACCAGCAGGACGATTTCAGAGAGGCCTGGAGGGACTTGCATGAACTGATGCTGAGTGAAACGAGCAGAACCAGGAGATCATCATGCACAGCAACAACAGTATTACATGATGATCAATTCTGATGGACATGGCTCTCTGCAATAAAGAATTGTCTCAAACCAGTTCCAGTTGTTCACTGAAGAAAACCATATACACCCAGAAAGAGGGACATGAAATGTGGACTACAACGTAACATTTTCATGATCTCTATTGACATTTGCTTGCATTGTGTTGCCTTTCTCTGATTCTTTTTTTTTTCTTGTAGATAGGATTTTTCTTGCATAACTTCTCAAGCATTTCAACATTATTAACATGTAGTGGACTTCCTGCCATCTAGGGGAGGGGAGGGGACTGGGGGTAAAATTTGTATTGGAAAGCTTTGTAAAGATCAAGGTTGAGGAACTACCCATACATATGTTAAACAAATAAAAAGCTTAAAATAAAAAAAATTTTAAAAAAAGAAAGTTGTATAATGAAACTATTGTTTTGCAACCTATTATTGTCTGTTTCAATTACTTGTAGACTTCATTCTTCCGCTCATTATTTGCTAAAAAATATTCATTGTGTGATTACTACCCTATAATGTCATGTAGAGAATAAAAATTATTATATCTCCTTTCATTAAAAATAATATAGTTTAATGAAGGAGCACTGATTTGATATTTCAAAGAATTAGGTTTGATACCCAACTCTAAGATTTATTATCTGTATGAACTTAGCAAATTAAAGAATCATAGATTTTCAAGCCATTCTCCAATTGATAAATGGTCAAAGGATATGAAAAGACAATTTTCAGATGAGAAAATTGAAACTATTTTTAGTCATATGAAAAGGTGTTCCAAATCACTATTGATTAGAGAAATGCAAATCAAGACTATTCTGAGATTTCATGACACACTTGTCAGATTGGCTAAGATGACAGGAAAACATAATGATGAAGAAACTGGAAACTGGAAACTGAGAGGATGTCCATCAATTGAAGAATATCTGAATATGTTATATGAATGTTATGGAATATTATTTTTCTGTAAGAAACAACCAACAGGATAATTTCAGAGAGGCCTGGAAAGACTTACATGAACTGATGCTAAGTGAAATGAGCAGAACCAGGAGATCATTATACACAGTAACAAGACTACATGATGATCAATTCTCTTCAATGTGGCTCTCTCTTCAACAATGTGATGATTAAAACGAGTTTCAATTGTTCAGTGATGAAGAGAGCCATCTACACTCAGAGAGAAAATGGTGGAAACTGATTGTGGACCACCACATAGCATTTTCACTTTTTTTCTGTTGTTGTTTGCTTGCATTTTATTTTTCTTTGTCAGGTTTTTTTTCTTCCTTCTTGATCTTATTTTTCTTATGCAGCAAAATAACTGTATAAATATGTATACATATATTGGATTTAACAAATATTTTAACATATTTAACATATATTGGACTACCTGCCATCTAGGGGAGGGAGTGAGGGGAAGGAGGGAAAAATTTGAAACAGAAACTTTTGCAGGGGTCAATGTTGAAAAATTGCCCCTGCACAAGTTTTGTAAATAAAAAAACTTTAATAAAAAGTTAAAAAAAAGAATCATAGATTTTGAGTCAAAGGGGTACTTGAAGGTCATCTAGTCCAATCTACCTTATTTTACCTACAAGAAATCTCAGGACCAGGGACTTTAGGTGATTTACCCAATGCACATAGGTAACAAGTGGCAGAGCCTTTAGTTGATCTCAGATTTTCTGACTTTAAAGACATGCATCCTGTCTGGATGAGACTAAGTTATTTGTATATATTGCCTTCATTCATTACTTCATTTTGAAAAGCTTTAGTTTCTATCTTCCCTTAGGGTGTATGTTTTTGTGTATGTGTGTCTATAATTTTAACTTATACAATCTAAATGATATCTAAGCCAATAAATATTTAATCATTAAGTATTTATTAAGTATTTACTGTGTTGTAGGTGCTGCCTTAAACACTAGGGATGAGTGAATACCTATCTTCCAGGAGCTGTGCATTCTAACACAACAGATAATAAGATGTAAAAGTATATATAAAATAAACATAAAGAAAATACATATGAAGCATTTGAATATAAGGCAATTTGGTTGGGAAGGCAGTATTAACTGGTGGAATTGTTGGAGAAAGATACTTTAAGAATATGCAAAATATGCTTCATATATTTTTGGTGGAGTCTTAGGTATGTCATCTATGTACATCAAGTAATAGTAAGTTAGTACAACTATTTAACCTGGAAGTCAGCTTCAGTTCTATTTAGAAGATTTAAGCTTAAGAAGAAACATTGTCCTTTCAAGCTAACTTCCAAAAGAAGCCAAATTTTAGAGTAATTGTTCCTAACATTATTTTGCTGGTGACATGTTTTGAAGAGAGGACAATTTTCCATGTGACAATCAAATGTTTTAGTGTTTTCACTATACTTTGGTCAATTTTATATGTTTGTAGTATATAAATAAGACATGAGTATGGAACTGAATCAAAGGGTTTGCAACAATCAATAATGGAAATTTAAATGCTACTGTGCTTTCACAAGGCTTGTTCAATAACCACCAAATAAATAATGAGCAGCACTTTACACCCCAAGAGCAGTTTTGATTGGATGATGAGGTCAGAAGTCAGAATGTAGAGATTTAAGAAGAACATGAAGGACTTTAGGACAAAAAGGAGAGATATGGAATAATAGCTAGCAGAAGTACATGCGTTAAGGTGAGGGGTTTTTAAGGATGGAAGAGACATGAACATGTCTATGGGCAGTAGTGAAGCAATCAGTAGACATGACATTAAAAATAAATGAGAGATTGGGGATACCAGAGGGGTCAATCCATTAGAAAGATTAAAAAGGGGGTCATTTGTTCAACATGGGCCTTGACAAGGAGAAGGGTCACTTCTTCGTGTGAAATATGGGTTCAGAAAGAAATATTAGGGGCAGCTAGGTGGCACAGTGGATAGAGCACCAGCCTTGAAGTCAGGAGGACCTGAGTTCAAATCTGGTCTCTGACACTAAACATTCCCTACCTATGTGACCCTGGGCAAGTCACTTAACTCCAATTGCCTCAGCAAAAAGCCAAAAAAAGAGAAATATTAGAAAAAAATTGGGAGATGTGAATTGAAAAGGAAAAGGAGAATGGAAACTCAGTATATGGTCTCAATTTTTTCAGTGAAATATGAGACAACAGTCTCAGCTATATAGGTGGTAGGAGGAGAAGCCATGAGAGATTTGAGGTAGGATCATCAGTTTTGTAAAATCTTCTATAATGAGTAGAAAAATAAGTCAATGAGGGAGGTATAAAAGGACTACCTTGCTGTAGTGAGGACTCAGGTGAAATTATCTAATATGAATATGTAGTGGTTCCAGTTGGCACAGTTTTATGATTTTTTTCCAACTTCAACAATGTGTGAATAAAAGGCAGTTATGGTGGGACCAATTCAGGACCAGGGTAACATGGCAAGATCAGTAATAGGATAAAGTGGCAAGTAATTCAAGAGAAGAAGATAGTATGGAGTTGAACTTGTTCACCAAAGGATAAAGTTTGAAAAAGGAAAAGACATAGTCCGTCTGGAGGCAGAGCCAAAATGGTAGAGTAGGGAAAGCACACAACAAGCTCTCCCAACATTCCCTCCCAATCAACTCCAAAATCATATCTCAAAACCAATTCCTGAGTGATAGAGCCAAAAACAAAGATTAGAGAGAGACATTCTCCTAGCCCAGGACAATTTAGAACATTGGAAAGAGAGATTTATTACTTTTTTAAAAAAAAGTCAGGGATAGAAATTATAATCTCAGCAAAGGAAAAGCAAAAATAGACCTAATTAAAGAAGTGGAATCCGACTAAAATACTACATGGATAAAACATCAACGGTAGAATTAAATGGTGGCAATAGAAGCAGAAGCAACTTTGGGAGCCAAATCAGAGCAGGTAAGAGGATCTGGAACATGGTCACAAAGAGATTATAGGTGGCCCTTGTGCTTACACCAGACAATACAAAATAAAGAAAAGAAACTGAAAATGAAAAAAAAAATCTATGATGAGAGGAAAAATCAAAACACAAAGAAAGAATTTTTGTGGCATGGAAATATTAAGAGAATTACAGTTGTATGTTTGTGTAGCTGAGGTAGAGACAAAAAGTGAATTATGGGAAATGAACAAATTGAGAAACTGGGAGATTTGAACATTTCAGGGAGTATCAACATCTATGCTGAAGTTCCCTAGTAACAGCAAAGGAGTCAAGAAGATAAGAAAAGCTATGAGCCAGACACTGAACTTTAGGAAAGAAGTGATCAGTAGAAAACAGGAACCAGAACTTTGAATAGCAGATATAAATTATGTGAACTTCAAAGTAAAAGAGTTTTCTGAATGATAAAGGTAGCAGAAATGAGAAGCAAGAAATAATTCAGTTCTTTCATCTTAACCAATGATTGTGGGTAAATGTGTGAAGATACAACCAGGACTATAGAGGATGGCCAAGGAGACTGTGTCATCAGGAGGATGAGCCAAGTCTGTTATGGCCAGAAGATGAAAATAGTCTCAAAGGAAAAGAGTTTCTTACCCACAGAATGAGTAGTCTAGAAAGCAAAGTAGAAGAGAAGGGTAGCTTTAGAGTGACATATTGTGAGGAAGGGATGGTTTGGGGTTGGAATAAAAAAGCTGGCAATGGATAACAGAAAATGGGGTTTCTAAAGGTAAGGGGCTAAGAATCAGGGTGAATGAAAAAGGTATGAATAGATTGGATTCTATTAATCATTACTGATTAAGATTAGGGGGTTTATTAACATTTTAGGGGTCCAGCTTCAGAGTGATATCTCCTTCTGTTGTTAAGTAACTCAGCTAGGGCGCTAGTAGAGAATTTGATGGAATAAAATTTCTCTCTTTTCCTTTCAAGAAGAATAAGCCTAAATCTGATGGAGGGATCAGAAAAGGTGCCCTGCAATGAGAAGAAGCCAGTCTATGGGACTAAAAAAAAACAGTGGAATGATTTCTTTCCATTCCTCTAATGGCAAAATGAGACCATGTAATTTTATGGTAAATATTGTGTGAGGATCTGTTTGTTCATGGCCTCAGACATTTACTTGTTCTATGAACCTGGGCAAGTAACTGTCTTCAATTTCTTCAATTGTAAAATAGGAATGATAATAATAATAGCATCTTATTCTTGGGTTATTAAGAAGATCAGAGGAGATAGTATTTGTAGTTACTCGAATTTCTGAGATATAGTAAGTGCCTAACAAATCTTTATGTGACTTTAGGGACCTCTACCTAAAGCAACTCTAAAATTATAAGATGCAGAGAAGGTGCTGATCTGCATTGATAAAAGGAAGTTCTTCTGTTGGAGTTCTCTGTACCAATGGAATTACCATCCCCAAATTGTCTCATCTAAAAATTGTTATTGTTGTTGTGTACATAGCCTTTTGAGTTCATTAAAACTTATATATATATATATATATATATATATATATATATGTAAATTATCTTGGTTAATTGACCTCTACAACCATACTTTGAGGCTAAGGGACTTGCCCAAGTTCACAAGGTAGTGTCAGAGATAGGATTTGTATCAGGTTTTGTGATTTTATATAGTTTTTACTATAAAACTACACAGGGAAAAGAGATCTCAATGCTATGGGAAATTTCTAGCAGTTGGAGTTAGACTTAGAAGTCAGTCTCTTCTAACTTACTAGCTATGTGAAATTTAATCATGTCACCTATCTGAGCTTCATCATCTGAAAAATCTGGGAAAATATGTTTACTCTCCTAGCCACAAGGCTGTTGCTGACTTCAAATGAAATAATACATATAAAGAACTTTGAAACTCCAAAGAGCTATGCAAATATATTAATTCATAGACACACAATAAATGATGTGCCTAAGGTCTCACAACAAACTAACATTTCTTGAAAGTTAATATTTCTTAACTAGCCCACTAATTTTTAAACCTAATTACTTTATGATATATTAAATTATTCCCAGCACAGTTATTGGAGTGATAAGAAGAGGATTGAAAAATGAAGTTTAAATTGCCTTCAGTGTTGGCACAATTCTTTCTTTTCATTGGATTATTTTATACTATCCAAAGAGTAAAAATAACAATTATAATTTCCACAATAACATAGTAAATATGGTTTCATGTCAGAATTTGAATATAAATCTTTCCTAACTCCTAGTCCTCTTTCCATTATAATATGTAAAGTTCTTGAAATCAATGAACTTTAATTTCATTTCTTCTGCACTCTAGAATCAGATTACCTGGGCTAAAGATTCACCTCTGATAATTACCTAAATGCTCATTGTACCTTCCTGGGTTTCAGTTATAAAATAAAAGAACTGACCCCAAGGACTCTAGATCTGTGATCATCCCTCTCTTTTTGGTCATCTAATACAACTGTTGAATAGTATGTCCGACTATGATACAAAAATGAATAAAGACAATTTACTAAATCTTTTTAGGTGTCAGTTTCTTCATCTACAAAAGGAGGAAGTTAAACTAGAAGAACCAAAAAATCCCTTCCCACTGTACATCTATGATCCTAATATCTTATGATACATAATAATAATAGCTATTGTTTATACAGCATTTTAAAATTTTCAAAGCACTTTATGTTATCACATTTTATCCTTTTAATAGTCTTGGGAAGAATGTACGGTTATTTCCCTTATTCTACAGATGAAGAAACTGAGGCTGGGAGAGGCTCACAGGATCAAATAGCTGGTGATTAAGGTAGGATTTGAATTCAGGCTGTCCTGACTTCAAATCCAGCTCTATTTACAATTCCCTAAATGCCTAAAGGGGATTTTATTAGTTCACTACTGAAGAATAAAGAATTATCTTATTGTTTGCCTCACTGTGAACAGAAAAGGAAAGAATAATTAAATGAAAATAAAATGACAGTGAAGGAAAGATTTTTAAAAACTAGCTCTTTAACATATAATATACATACAAACATATTTACTAGGTTATTAAGCAACTCATCTTAATGCAGTATCTGAGTGCTTTTTTGGTTGAAATTTATCAAGTTCATGCTAGAGACTTGGATGCCCACGTTGATCCATTATTTCTACTTTATTCCCTTCTGGTGGTTAAAGTGGCATTAATGTGATGCTATAATAGATACCATTGGTCAAGATAAGTGAACAATGAGAACCTGAGGCTTCATTCCACTCCAGCTCACTTCTGATTCCAGTTAATATCCCAATCAAATTTTGAAGCTAAAAATAGAGGCAAGGTAGACTTTTCAACTGTACCCACAAAGAATTTCATTGTGTTTAAGTCAGGAACAGATACAAAGGAAGCATAGAGGAAAGACTATGAGATAGCAAGGTGGTCTGTAAAGACAAAGGAAAAATAAATGGCAAATACCATCCTCCTTTTTATCTATTGAGGAGGTTTTAGAATTCCAAGGCAATTCTTTATGATACCGCCTGGTGGAAGATGTAGTGATTGGAAAACCTGCCTGATCCCATAGCTGCTACCTGTCAACTTTGGAACTGAAGTCAGTTGCAAGAGCTTCCCTTGAGCATTAGCACAAGAATGACTTGACTTATGTATTTTCAATGGATGCAAATGTCAGCCTTATCATCGAAGGGGACATATGGCACAAGTTCTGCAAATGGAACTCTGTTTCATAATGAGTTCAAATCTCCTGCTGAGATTGGAAATCTGGAGCAGCCAAAGGCAGAGGTCAGTGGACAAAGTGGAACTCCCATCAGCATACTAGGCAGTGACTGCCCCTTCTGGAAATGGAAATGTCAGTTCATGGAATAATTTTTTTTCATAAGTTGTCTTGAGAAAAATCAAATAAAATCTGAATGAAGGAGAAAAGCTAAGATATTTCCAAGTATTGTCAAGGAAAATTGTATTGCAATATCCCCCAAATATATGAAAGTAACTTCCATTTTTTTCAATGTCTTTAAAATTCAGGAATGATATTTAGTCCTAGCTATATTTTTAAACCTTGTGATTGAAAGGGGAAATTTAACTGGGAAATCTTTTTCCCCCCAATACTGGGTCCACTAAAGCAAGGCTTTTCTAACTGTGAATAATGACCCCACATAGGGTCACATAATTTAATGTGGAAGTCATGAAATCATGATTTATTATTAGTAAACATTTGACTTGTATGCCTATTTTATATATGAGTATATCCCGAGTCATGTAAAATTTTCTTGGGTAAAAAAGTGTCATGAGTGGAAAAAGTTTAAGAAACTCTGAACTAAAATATAATTGTTACTTGTATCTAAAAGACATCCAGCTATTTGGGGATCAAGCTTCAATCATAGCACCATAATCCAAAATCACAGCCTCATCACTGAATAATGCACATCAATATTCTTCCCCAATTAGTTGCCAAGACATAAATTTAAAAAGACAGAAAGAAAAAAGTCATCAGTTTTGAAAATGGTGAAGATAAAATGACTGGAAAATAAGAAATTTTTTGTCCTATACTGGTTGATTATTTCATGAACACCAATATCTTACACACTGAACACTAAATAAATATATGGTAAATGGTATTGTACATTAGATTGAATTGGAATAAAATAGGTTTCCCATCCTGTCCTCAAAGGAGAGTTGGGAAACAATTCTACTGGGTATTTGGTGTTGGGTGACAAAAAAAAGGAAGTGTGTGGCTTCCAAAAAATGACAGAAATCTTGGGTGTAAATCATAACTCTGTCTGGATAACTGACATGAAATGGAAGAAGGACAAGCAGCATTTGATATTTATATGCAAGGTTATTGTTAGTTCATTTTGGGTTTTTTATTCATTTTTATACTGGACCTGTGACTTAGTTGACTGTAAGATTCCTTCCTTTGACAAGGCACACTGATATTTTCTCTATAATTGACAGTCTTAGAGAATTACCTAGGATTCTAAGAAATTTAATGAATTGCCTAAGGTCACAAAACCAATATGTGCAAGTGGAACTTTTACCCAAATCCTGACTCCAATGATGACTTTTTGCACATGCATATAGAGATACAAAATATACAGTTGAAAATCCTTTTTCTTTAAGGATAATAGATAACAGATACAACAGCAGATTATAAATTCTCCTAGCCTAATCTCATTCTTGGCACTATTTATTCTGCTGCCTCTACAGCCAGGATTAACATGTCTTTGTAATCTCTTTATTTCTCTGTAAATCAAATTCTCTAGACTTTGTAGTGGCAACTGAAATTCTTGGAGGATAAAGCCAATCTCTACATAGAAATATGTGTGACACTGAATTCTTGTAGACATATTGAAAAGGAGATTTTTAGAAATGTATTTGAGGCAGATTTACATGTTAATATTAGAATAAAATTGTTCTCTATATATTTAAAATATTGAAACTGCCCTTGGAACATAAAGCTCAAGCAATTGATGTACCTTCAGAGATTGTGACTGAGGTACAAAAAAACAAAGGCACAAAGAGCCATTTGTTTCCCCTTCATACTTCTGGCCAGCACACTAGAATGGACAATCCAGAAGCAGGGACACACATTATACCCAATCCTTTGAATGAATATCCTTTCCTCACTGTGGGAAAAAAAAAACAATCAAAAAGTCACCTTCCTTTTGTTAACTGTTAAATTATTTACATGTGTTTCATGTCATCCTAGACTCAAACTTGACCTACAGAATAATATGAGTCAGGTAATATAGATTAGTGTTATTAGATATTATTGGAATATATTACTTTGATGATACGAATTCATATTATTAGAACCTAGACCAAGACACTCAGATTTCTAAATTGTGAAGAAAATATTTGGGAAATCTTAAAATGTTATGTAAATGTAAAAGATTACTAGTGTATTCAGGATTCAGAGCTTCCTCCAATTTCGACTCAGGTACCTTAGGAGATTCTAAGTTAGAAGACATAATCTCCTGCACTTAAGAAATGCCAAGGCTCCCAAATAACAATGAATGTGTCCCTTAGCTACTGGAATTAGAGTTAAACTATTCAGATCTCATTTCCCACATGATTTTGAGAAATTCTCAATGGGATAAATACCATTTCTAGTTATTTGTATTCATTGACCAAGGAGTGTCATAGGAACACTATTTTTTCCCCTCTCAAGGAAAAATTTGCAAGTTAATCTCTTTTCTGTGGGTGAACTTTCCATCTTTCTTTCAAATCAGTTCTTATTTGTCAATAATTTTCAGTACTTCTCAAGGAAAATAAAACCTTTGTTCCATGTGCAACCATGGTTTTTACATAGGAAGCTGCATAACAGTGAAAATGTTCATTTCTTGGTAAAACTCAAGGTACTATGCTGCCATACCTGCCACAGCTAATAAACATTGAGATAGAAGGAGGCTTTGATAATGAAAAAGGCAACTAGTTTGGCTCTGGACTCATTAACATTTTTATCATTGACTTTGTTGAATTCATAGATCACATTTTCAATAATGATATTGACAAGTTGGAATATTTAAGAAATGCAAAGACACACTTGGATTTTAAAAAATCAACCTCATAAATATTAGATGAGAGAGGTATAGCTAGATAATTTCTATGAAAAAGTTGCATATCCAGTATAAATTGAGTGAGACATGATAGATAAGAAAACCAATATTTTCTTCTACTGGCTGAAAGACACATGGCATCTTCCCTATAATCTATCTTAAAGCACTTTTTGAGCACTGAGCTAACAATATGGTATCACACTGCAGTAATAGTCATAGTGATAATAGTGGTGGTGGTAGTAGTAGTAGTAGTAACAGCATTCACTATTATAACTGTTAGTATCCACAAAAGCACTGCTACTACTACTACTATTACTACTAACTACTGCTACTATATTGCTTTAGATTAAATTAAATTAATTATATATAACATTTATGTAAAATGTTTATGTTTGAAAAGCATATTACAAATATTATCTCCTTATCCACACAACTCTTGGATGTAGATGCTATTATTGCCCCTATTTTACAGATAAGGAAACTGAGACTGAGGTTAAATACATTGCCTGGAGTCACAGAACAATAAGTGTCTGAAGCAGGATTTGAACTCAGGTTTTCTTGATTCCAGGTTTTCTTGATTATAAGTGTTGCCTAGTTGCCTTTGGAGGCAAAATCTCCACAAAATGGAAATTATCTAGGGAAAAAAAATCAAGCATGGTGAAGGACCTACAGTTCATGCATATGAGAATCAATTTTGAATGAAAAATAAAGAAAATGTGCTGGGGATAACACATTCAAGTATTTAAAATTCTCCAGTGGATAAGGGAGCATATCTGATTCACTCTAGAGAAGGAAGTAAGAACTAAAATATGCAAAATGGAAACTTTTGGCTTAATATCAAGAGGAAAAGAACCTTCTTAAAATTAGGGCTTTGCCTAAGTGATTGCTTCATGAGGTAATGGATTCCCCTCCAGTAGAAGTCTTCAAGTTAAAGTTTTATGAATTCCTATCAAGTATGACATGTTTGAAATACATAGGGAAATTAGCCAAGTTTTGAAATTTCCAGGTTAAGGAGAATATATTGCAAGCAGCAAGAAAAAAAACCAGTTTAAATACTGTGGGAAAACAGGCAGGATTTCATAAGACCTAGCAGCTTCTACACTAAAAGACCATATGTCTTCTAATATTATCTTTCAAAAAGCAAAGGAAATGGGGCTATGTACAAGAATAACTTGCTCAACAAAACTGAATATAATTCTAAATGAAAAAATGGATATTTGATAAACTGAAAGATTTTCAAGTATTTTTAACAAAAAGACCAGAAATCAATGGAAAATTCAATATAAAAGATCCAGAAGAAATACAAGAAAATATTAAAGACCAATTAAAACTTACTCATTAAGATCAAAATGTTTATTTATTATATATAAAAATATCATTAATATTCTCAAAACTTATTACTAAGATAGTTTGAAAGACAGGTTGGGCTAAAAAACAAAATTGATTAGAAAAAGTAAAAAGGAACAATGACTTCATAAAAATGGTGTGTGAAAGGATGAACTAATTCAAAGGAAGCGGATGGGAGTGGAAGACTGATAATGTTGGAAGCTTACTTTTATCTGGGTTGAACAGAAAACAAAGCATATAACTGAAGAGCTTTAGAAATTGTCTGAATTTCTAGAGCAATGAGAGAATTGGTAGGAAAGACATCAGGGAGACTTTTAGGAGCCTGTACAGTTTAATATAAGTAGGGTGAGGGAAAGGATGAGAAGGGAATTTTAGAGGGGTGGTAAACTAAGGAGTAAGAGGATAAAGAGAAAAGGTAAAATAATGAGGATAGATAAAAAGAGAGGCTGAGAAGGTAAATAGTGAATAAAATTAAGTTGGAGGAAAATATACAAATAGTGATTATAACTTTGAATGTAAATGGGATAAACACTCATAAAGCAGAAATGGGTAGCAGAATGATAAAAATCAGGATCCAACAATAAGTTATTTATAACAAACACATTTAAGTATGAGACATTACACACAGAGTAAAAATGGAAGATTGGATTAAAATATGTTTGAATTGATGCGAAGAAGGCAGATATAGCAATTATGATCTCAGACAAAGGCAAAGCTAAAATAGATTTAAATGAAAGAGATAAATGATATAACTACATTTTGATAAAAGGTACCATAGACAGTAATGTCAATACTGAAGTTATATACACCATTTAGATGCTATACTATAAATTTTTAAAAGAAAAGTTCAATGAATTACAGATGGAGATAGGTAATAGTATTTCAATTACAGGAGACTTTGATCTTCCATTCTCAGAATCAGTTAAATCTAAATAAAATATAAATAAGAAAGAAGTTAAAAAAAAGGGAAAAGAACTTTTTTTTTTTTTTTTTTGCTGAGATAATTGGGGTGAAGTGACTTGCCCAAGATGACACAGGCAGAAAGTGTTAAGTATCTAAGAACACATTTGAATTCAGGTTCTCCTGACTTCAAGACTGATGCTTTATCCATTGTGCCACTTAGCTGCTCCATGAGTAGAATTTTAGAAAAGCTAGATATGATAGATTTCTGGAGAGAATTGAATGCAAACAGAAAGGAATCACCTTTTTTTTGGTGGTTCATGTTACTTTTGTAATGATTGACCATAAATTAAATACATATATATTTTTGTAGTTAAAAATAAAAATACAAAAACATTAAAAATATTCTTTTCAGACCATAATACAATGAAAATTATGCTCAATAAGAAAATGCAGATACAGAGATTAAAAACTAGTTGGAAATTAAACAACCTAATCTCAAAGAATGAAGAAAAAAATCTTCAATTCTTTCTTGAATTCAAGAAATTATGGAAATGCTGACCAAATTTATCCTAGATAATTCAGTCTTCATATAGACAAAGAAAAAACTTAAAGGCTATCCTCAGCAAAAGCAGCATGGCATAGTGGATAATGTGCTGACTTCAGAACCAAGAAATTCAAATTTCAAATCTCATATGTGGTGCATATATTATTTTTTTAAAACTGAATAACTATTTAACTCAGTGTTATAGTTGACTCTTAAACTGTTTCATAAATGTATACATTATATTTCATAGGCTTCATAGAATAATTTCTATAAATTTTATTGGTAAAAAGAGTTTCCTCAAACCAGGGGGTTCCCTATACCAATGAAATCAAAAGTTTCATCTCTATCCTTAAGAAAATCTACAGCAATTTAACCCAATGACTAACCTATTTGCTCTTTAATAGATTGTGCATACATTGCTATACTGAATTGTATTGTGGTTTGCACAGGGAATTGCATCATTTCAGTTCTAGGTATTCCCTTTCTGACTGCTTTTTTACCCAGGGTCTTGACAAAACTCTTATTCTCTAAAAATAAATTCATATTTCTGACATTCTAGATACCATGCTCATAAATAACTTATCCAAAAACACAGCACAGGGCATGAAGAGCATCGTCTCATTGCTAAAATTATCATTTTAAAAGATACTGTTATGTCCAGTAAAAAATAATTTAAAAGATATGGTATAACCATCATAGAGCATTTTTCGCAATACTCATTATTTGAACCTTAAAATTACATGAATAGTTTTTTAATTAAAATATTTCTTTGTTGACTTATTGAGTTTACAACCAAATAAAAATGCAAAATCTTCCACACATTAACTATTCTCCAGGAACCTCTCCATCACCATGCATTTACAAAATTCTAGGGTGTTTTTTTAAAAATATAAGTGCAGTATTTTACACTTTTAGCCCTAACAAATTTCATCTTATGAGACTCAACCCATTTTTCTAACCTACCAAGATATATGTGCATATATATCTATATATTTATATACATAAATATATAGATATATATGTCCTGTGTTTAGGTATATTTTACTGTGTATTGTGGGTATTTATGTAAACATGTATATATACTGAGTTAGTAATCCAATATATTAATTATATTTCAGCCAACAATCAATTTTTGTCATTTACAATTTTGATAAAAATAACTTCTGTATACTTATTCAAATCATTGATAAAACTGTGGGATATGGAACATTCAAGGGTATAGCTCTGTGGCTTTCCATAAGAGGCAGCTATTTTAGTTGACATCAATCCATTAACCAATGCCATTTAAATGTGAAGTTTCAAACAGCTATTCCTCCATCTTATTGTAGTTATCTGACCCATAATTCTTAATCTTGTTCAAAATAATTTTATGAATAACTTTGTCAAATATCTTGTTAAAATCAAAACAAACACTTATAGCATTTCCTTCTTTTTTTTTTTTTTTTTTTTTTTGTGCTTTTTGCTAAGGCAATTGGGGTTAAGTGACTTGCCCAGGGTCACACAGCTAGGAAGTGTCTGAGACCAGATTTGAACTCAGGTCCTCCTGACTTCAGGGCTGGTGCTCTATCCACTGCGCCACCTAGCTGCCCCCGCATTTCCTTGCTTTTTAAACCTCTTAATCTATTAAGAAAGGAAACTGCTAGTTAGACATGCATAATTTCAATATAGTGAACCTATGCTGGCCATACATATGATTTCTAATTTCTCTTCTATGTATTTGCAATTATATGTTTAAAAATCCAATATCCATGTTAGATAATTCTTAAGACATTTAAAATATTAATTATTCTTCAGCTTTCTGGAACTCCTCTCATTTCATATGATTCTGATTATGAAACATAATTACACTTACATATTCTTTTAGTAACCTAGGATGATGTATATATACCTAAGCTTATTTTAAAAGTTTGGTGCTATTTTCAGTGTTTGTGTTTTAAAATTTGTACACTTTTCAACCATCAGGGAAAATGGAAAAAAAAAATTTAGGAATTAAGTACTTATTTTCCTTTCATCATCCACTAGCATAGCATCTTTGCAAAAAATGAGGCTAGATTTTCCTTGTTTTTCTTGAACAGCATATGCATCTGAAAGTCATAGTATGTCTTGTACATTTTTGACAATTCTCAGCTTACTTAGTCCTATCTTTTTAGTACTAATTTTATATAACTCCTATACCAATCCTTGTCTCTGAGCTGCATTACAATGTTTTGTAAATATGCCAGGCAAGAAAAACCACCACCATCACATTCTTAACCAAGATCTCCCCTCAAGGTTTGATAGGGACAATGTAGGTTCCCAGACCCCAAAGTCTTGTGAATCAGTAAGGCTTGCAACCCATTGCTCTCAGTTATCATCTTGGGAAGAAATACCTGCAGGAGATAATCTTACTTTTCTGTTTGTATTCTAAATTCTTAGGGCACTGCTTTGTCTACAGTAAGCACTTTATAAATTCTTCATTTATTTGTTCATTTATTCCATTACCCTTACTTAGTTACAGTTGCTTTAACTGTCTCCCTCCTTTCTTCTACATCAAGATGCTTTGCAATTATTTTATGATGTTTTCTATCATTGTTCTTCACTCATTTTACTTTTTTAAAGTCTTCGTATAGGCTCATGTCTCTCATATCTCTGAATATTTTGAATTTTTTTAAATGATGAGAAATGTCCAAATATGGCCAACACTTTTCCTCAGTTCACTATAAACATCTTCTGTTTAACATTTAAAACCCTTTGTAACTTAATCTTTTACTTTTCTAGTCTTCTCACATCAAATTTCTCACCATGCGTTTTTGGATTCAATGACACCGTTCTTTTTCCCTGAATAAGGTACTTAAACCTAGGGCTTTAAACATTTTCTTTAGTTTTCCTCCATACTTAGAATGCTCTCTTTTCTCAAGTTGGTCTCCTGGCTTTTCTAACTTCAAGTCTCAATTAAAATAAATCCTACATAAAATCACTCCTAACCTTTTATTTTAATTTTTAATTATAAAACAAGTATTTCCATAACAAATTATAAATTTGTTTGTATGTAATAATTGTTAAAAAATAATTGTACATGAAAATGGAATATACTAAACACAACTTACTATTTCTTTCAAATATGTAATCAAATTATCATGTAATTTTTTTTCTTTTACTTTTTTTCTTTCTATGACATTAGTATAATCTGTACCAGGGAAGCATCATCCTGAACATATGAAGATGACGATAATTCACTTTTAACTGATATTTGATATATTACAAAGCATTTTCTTCATAACAACAAATATGATTCTTCATTTTAAATTTTCCAGATCTCAACTCATGTATCACTTCATTAATTTCATCACTCTGAAAATGAAAGAACAATTATTTTCCATATACTTTATTGGGGGAAGAAGGTGGAAGAATTGAGCTTGTGGTTTATTCAAATTTTATTTTTATCAAATTGCAGTGAGAATGTTTAAAATTTATGCTTGCCCAATGATTTATAACCATTTAATTAGAGAATAATTTAGATGGATAAAAAAGCATAGAAGAAATATTGTCACATTACTTCTGGCTGTTATTCAGGAGGAAATCACTCATTGCATCCTAAAATTCCTCAATTATATGTTTTACTCAGCTTTTCCTTACTAATATTTTGTTGTCACTGTAATGTGCTTAGACTGCTTACATCTACCATGAAAGGCTACTTCCATTGTTTTCTGTATAGATCTCATTTTTAGTTCTTCAGAGACTATAGCATTCCCCAAATTACCTAAACAAAACTATTAATTAGACTGTTGTTATTAAAAATGTAGTTTTTAGTTTCACATATAAATTCGAGCTCATTAAAAGAAATAGTTTTGTAAAAGCTGTCCAACCGGCTCTCTTTCACCTCTTCATATCTGGGATAATCTTACTGTTTATTTGTTGTGTTAGTCTTAGATTATATGTATACATATATACATATGTATATATATGTATATATGTATACATATCTGTGTGTATACATATAAGAATTTATTTATATGCAGGTGTATCTGTGTATTTATAAATGGATGTACATTTATATGTGTGTATGTGTCTATATCAAATATTACCATAAAGACTTCCCTCAAAGTTCCTGAATTATTTTATCATTTTTACTTGACCTATTCCATAGATATACCATTCTATTTCTAAGAACTAAGGTTTTTGTTTTGTTTTGTTTTGTTTTACTGGGCTTTTTTAATCTACTTATTTTTAATTCACATTGCTTTATGAATCATGTTGAGAGAGAATAATCAGAGTGAAAGGGAAAAAACACGGGAGAGACAAAAAAAAAAAACAGAAAAAAAAAATAACCAAACGTAACATATGCTGATTTACAGTCAATTTTCATAGTTCTTTTTTTGGGATGTAGAGGGATTTTCTGTCCAAAGTCTGTTGGACTTTGGCTCACTGAACCACTGAGAAGAACCAAAACTTTTATAGTTGATCATCACATATTCTTGTTATTGCTGTCTACACTGTATTCCTGGTTATTCTTGTATTGCTCAGCATCAGTTTATGTAAATCTTTCCAGGTCTAATTATAATCAGTTTGTTCATCATTTTCACAGAACAATATTTCATTACCTTCATATACCACACATTATTCAGCCATTTCCCCAATTGATGGATATCTGCTCATTTTCCAATTCTTTGTTACCACAAAAAGAGCTGCTCCAAATATTTTTGCACATGTGGGTCCTTTTCCCTCCTTTATGATTTCCTTGGGATATAGACCCAGTAATGGCAGTGCTAGACCAAAGGGTATGCACAGTTTGATAGCCCTTTGGGCATAGTTCCAAATTGCTGTCCAGAATCATTGGATCAGTTTACAACTCCACCAGCTATGCATTAGTGCCTCAATTCCACATCCCCTCCAACATTTATCATTATCTTTTCTTGTCACCTTAGCCAATCTGAGAGGAATGAGGTGGTACCAAAGATTGGTTTTAATTTGCATTTCTCTAGTCAAGAGTGATTTAGATTAATGACTATAGATGGCATTAATCTCATTATCTGAAAATGATATATTCATATCCTTTGACCATTTCTCAATTGGGAAATGATTTCTATTCTTATAAATTTGACAGAGTGGTTGTCAGACATACTGGCTGAAAGATTTTCCCCAGCTTTGGACTTCTCCTTTAATCTTGCTTCTGTTGGTTTTGTTTCTGCAAAAACTTTTCAATTTAATGTAATCAAAGTTGCCTTTCATAATATTCTTTAGTGCTTCTTTGGTCATAAATTCCTCCTTTCTCCAAAGTTCTTATTATTCTCCTAATTTGTTTATGGTATGACAAATCATGTACCCATTTTGACCTTATTTTGGTATGGGATGTAAGATGTTCTATACTGAGTTTTTGAAGTTATTTTCCAGTTTTCCCAGAAATTTTTGTCAAAAAATGAGTTCTTATTCCAGAAGCTACAGTTTGGAGTTTATCAAATATTAGATTATTATAGGTCTTGATTATTGTGTCATGTGTATCTAATCTATTCCACTGATCCAGCACTCTATTTCATAGCAAGTACCAAATGGTTTTCATAATTGCTGTTTTATAATATAGTTTGTTTTTTTTTTTAGTTTGGTACTGCTAAGTCACCATCTTTATATTTTATTTTCATTAATTCCTTTGATAGTCTTGATCTTTTCTTTTTCCAGATGAATTTGCTTGTTATTTTTTCTAATTTTATAAAATAATTTTTGGCAGTTTGATTGATATGGCTCTGAACAAGGAGATCAATTTAGACAGAATTGCCATTTTTGTTATATTAGCTTGGCCTATTCATGAGGAATTGATATTTTTCCAATTGTTTATATCTATCTTTATATGTGTAAGAAGTGTTTCATAATGTACTAGTAATGTAATAATTGTTCTTGAATTTGTGTTGGCATGTAGACACCTAAATACTTTGTTTTATGTATGGTTATTTATATAGAATTTCTCTTTCTATATCTTACTGATGGACTTTGTCAATAATATATAGAAATGTTGGTGATGCGTGTGGATTTATTTTATATCCTTTAACTTTGCTAAAACTGTTGTTTCCAGTAGGATGTTTTTCTAGGATTCTCTTAAATATATCAGTATCATCTGATGCAAGGAGTGATAGTTTTATTTCCGCATTGCCCATTTCCTTTAATTTCTTTTTTCTTTTCTTATTGCTAAAGTCAACATTTCTAGTACAATGTTAAATAATAGTGGTGATAATGGGCATCCTGGTTTTACCCCTGATCTTATTGGGCATTCTCTCCATTTCATATAATGCTTGCTATTGGTTTTAGATAGATATAGCTTATAATTTTAAGAAAAGCTCTACTTAACCCTATGCACTCTAATGGTTTAATAAGTAATAAGTGCTGTATTTTGTCAAAAGCTCTTTTAGCATACCCATATATATGTTTTGCAAATAAAAAGTTTTAATAAAAAAAATTGAAATAAAAAAAAAGAAAGAAATTCCAGTCATGGGCGACAGTTTGTGAAAAGCCTGGATTATACCAAAGGAGGAATAACAAGTAAGCCAGCTTGGCCAGAGAGGACAGAACACTGCATGTAAAGCAAAGAAGACATACCTAAGTTAAAATCTTGGGCTGGGCAAATTACCTGATTTCTCCAGGCCTTAGTTTTCTCAAAAGTAAAACAAATGGGTGGGAATCAATGACTCAAAGTTTCTTCCAAGTTTGCAATCTATGGTACTATGGCGGCTAATAACAATGAATGAGGAAGAATGATGTATAATCATCTTGGAAAAATCAGCTATGATCTGATCATGAAGGACTTTAACTTTCAAAAAAAAGGATCTTTGTGTTTTAATAGAAATAATAGAATGCCCATGTATATTTTTAAGGAGGGTAATTGCATGGTCAGACCTGTGATTTAGAAATATAATGGTAGGTAAAAAAAAATCTCTTATTCAAATCTGAGATTTGACTATTTATCTAAGATCTTCCTAAAAAGGATTAACAAGGATTCCTTGCAAAAAAAAAAATACTTAACGTGCAAAAGATTGGGTATAGGATAGTTGTTTATCTCTTCTACTATAAAATATTATTTAGAACATAAAAGACTCATTATGTACTATCCTATATAACACAAATGTATTATATATTATTAGATTATATTGTATATTGTTTTATATTTAAATATTTTGTCATATTGTAAGTAATGTATTATACATTGCATATAATACGCAAAATAATTGTGTAAAATAGTTGATTATGCAATTAAACTCTGTAATTAGGCTATCAATACTTAAAACATTAAAAGATTTTGAGGTAAAAAAAAAGCTTTTTTAGCATCTATTGAGTTTATCATATTTTGTGGTCAATTATAATAATAGTTTTTCTGATTCAATAACCAGCTCTAAATTCCTGGTATAAAATGTTGTAATTTTTTTCCTAATATAGTATTTAAAATTTTTGCATCAATATTCAGGGAAATTGGTTTACAATTTTTTTTCTCTATTTTGGCTCTTCCTGGTTTAAATATCATTACCATATGTGTGTCACAGAAGAATTTGGCAGGACTTCTTTATCTATTTTTCCAAATAGTTTATATAGTAGTGAAATTAATTGTTTAAATGTTTGGTAGGATTCACTTGTGAATCCATCTGGCCCTGGAGATTTTTTTCTTAAGGAGTTCATTAATGACTTGTTCTGTTTCTTTTTTTTTTTAAATGGAACTATTTAAGTATTTTATTTCCTCTTCTGTTAACCTAGGCAATTTATATTTTTTTGCAAATATTCATCCTTTTCAGGTAGATTGGCAGAATTGCTGCCTTACAGTTGGGCAAAATAGCCCCTAATCATTGCTTTAATTTCTTTTTCATAGGTGGTAAGTTCACCCTTTTCATTTTTGGTGCTGGTGATTTGGTTTTCTTCTTTCCTTTTTCTAATCAAATTAACCAAAGGCTTATCTATTTTGTTGTTTTTTGTTCATAAAACAAAATTTATTAGTTCAATAGTTTTCTTATTTTCAATTTTATTAATCTCTCTGTTGAGTTTCAGAATTTCTAATTTGGTATTTAATTATGTATTTTGATTTGTTCTTTTCCTAGCTTTTTTAGTTGTATGTCCAATTCATTGATCTGTTCTTTCTCTCTTTCATTCGCATAGCTATTTTGAGATATAAAATTTCCCTTAAGAACTGTTTTAGCTGTACCTCATTGGTTTTTATATGTTGTCTCATCAATGTCATTCTCTTGGATGAAATTATGGATCATTCCTGTTATTTGTTCTTTGACCCATTCATTCTTTATAATTAGATTCCTTGATTTCCATTTAGTTTTAGTCTATCTTTCCCTGGCACTTCATTGAATATAATTTTTATTTTATTGTGGTCTGAAAAGGAAGCACTTACTATTTCTGCCTTTTTGCATTTGATTGTGAGGTTTTTATGCCTTAACATATGGTCAATTTTTGTGTAAGTGCAACATAGTTCCGAGAAAAATATATATTTATTTCTGTCTCTATTTCCTATTTTTTTCTGTAACTGACCTAATAATAAATTCTAGGAATTTTTATGCTCTACCACTTGCTGCATATACATTTAATACAATTACTAATTCAATGTTTGTGTTACTCTTTATCAAGATGTACTTTCCTTTCTTATATCTTTTAATTAGACTTATTTTTACTTTTGCTTTATTTCATATCATAACTGGTACTCCCTGCCTTTTTTACGTCCATTGAAGCATAATAAATTTTGTTGTAGCATTTTACCTTTACTCTGTAGGTGTCTCTCTGTGTCAAAAGTGTTTCTTGTAAACAACATACTGTGGGATTCTGTTTTTTAGTCCACCCTGCTATTCATTTCTGTTTTATGGAAGAGTTTTTTCCATTCACATAAAGTTATGGTTACTAGTTCTGTTTCCCTCCATCCCATTTCCATATACTTTTGTTCTCTCTCTTTTCATCCTGTCCTTAGTAGTCTTTAATTTTTTTTACTCACCCCACCCACTACCTTATCTTCTATCCTTGCTCTTCCTTTCTCTTAAATTTTTCCCCTAGAGTTTCTGCCCTCCCTTCTACCCAACCCTTCCCTTTTCTATCCTCTTTCTTCTCCTACTTGTTTATAGGGTTAGATAAATTTCTATACCCAACTGAATGATTGAGTTATTCCCATTTAGAGACAAAACTGATGAGATCAAGCTTCAGGAAATGCTCATTCTCCTCTCTTCTTTTCCTCCATTGTTATAGGTCTTTTGTGCCTCTGTATGTGATCTGATTTTATCTATTATACCTTCCCTTTCCTCTTTTTCCATTATAGACCTATTTCTACCACTTAATGTCTTTTTCTTTGAGATCATCACATCGAGTCCATTTACAACACCATCCTCTATCTGTGTGATGCCCTCCTCTGTCTCCCCCGGTAACAGATACAGTTCTGAAGAGTTACAGACATTTTCCCATCCAGGAATGTAACCAGTTTAACTTTTAAATAATATATATTTTCCCCCTATTTATCTTTCTATGCTTCTCTTGAGTCTTGTGTTCATAGACTAAATTTTCTATTTAATTCTCTTTTTTTCAATAGAAATGATTGACAGTCTCTTATTTCATTAAAGAATCATCACCTAACCTAACACCACACACCAAGATAAGATCTAAATGGGTTCATGATCTAGATATAAAGAGTGATGTTATAACCAAATTAGAGGAACATGGGATAGTTTACCTCTCAGACCTGTGGAGATGGAATAAATTTATGTCCAGGGAAGATCTGGAACTCTTAATTGAACACCAGATAGATAATTTTGATTATATTAAGTTAAAAAGTTTCTGTACTAACAAAACTAATGCAGACAAGATTAGGAGGGAAGCATCAAATTGGGAAATCATCTTTACATTTAAGGGTTCTGATAAAGGTCTCATCTCTAGAGAATTGTCTCACATTTATAAAAATTCAAGCCATTCTCCAATTGATAAATGGTCAAAGGATATGAACAGACAATTTTCAGATGATGAAATTAAAACTATTTATAATCATATGAAAAGGTGCTCCAAATCACTATTGATCAGAGAAATGAAAATTAAGACAACTCTGAGGTACCACTACATACCTGTCAGATTGGCTAAAATGACAGGAAAAGATAACGATGAATGTTGGAGGGGATGTGGGAAGACTGGGACACTGATGCATTGTTGGTGGAGCTGTGAACGGATCCAACCATTCTGGAGAGCAATTTGGAGCTATGCTCAAAAAGTTATCAAACTGTGCATACCCTTTGATCCAGCAGTGTTTCTATTGGGCCTATATCCCAAAGAAATCATAAAAGAAAGGGCCCCACATGTGCAAGAATGTTTGTGGCAGCTCTTTTTGTAGTGGCTAGAAACTGGAAACTGAAGGGATGCCCATCAATTGGAGAGTGGATGAATAAATTATGGTATATGAATGTTATGGAATATTATTGCTCTGTAAGGAACGACCAACAGGACGATTTCAGAGAGGCCTGGCGAGACTTGCATGAACTGATGCTGAGTGAAATCAGCAGAACCAGGAGATCGTTGTACATGGCAACAACAGTACTATAAGAGGATCAGTTCTAATGGACATGACTCTCTTCAACAATGAAATGCTTCAAACCAATTACAATTGTTCAGTGAAGAAGGCCATATACACCCAGAGAGAGGGATGTGAAATGTCGACCACAACATGACATTTTCATGTTCTCTATGGATATTTGCTTGCATTGTATTTCCTTTATCATATTATTCTCTCTTATAGATACGATTTCTCTTGAACAAAAAAAATGATGTGTGGCAATATCTATACACATATTCGATTTAAGTATTCTAACATAATTATCATGTAGTGGATATCCTGCTATCTAGGGGAGGGATGGGGAGTAGGGGGGAAGAATTTGTAACAGAAAGCTTTGTAAGGGTTAATGTTTAGGAATTGCCCATGCATATGTTTTGCAAATAAAAAGTATTAATAATAATAAAAAAACATACAACTTTTAAGGAAATAGAGGCCCACATAATATAACATAACAAAAAAAAAAAGAATCATCACCTAGCCATGATACTTTGTCTGTCTGGGTAGTTAATTCTTGGTTGTAACCCCAAGTATTTTGCCTTCCAGAATATGATATTCTTCCAATACTTTCTTGTAGAAGTTGCTAGATCCTAGGTAATCCTGATTATTGCTCCTTAATATTTGAATTGTTTTTCTTTGGCAGCTTGCAGTATTTTTTCCTTGAGATTATAATTTTGCAGTTTTGCAAAACATTCCTTGGGCTTTTCTTTGTGGGATTTCTTTCTGAAGGTGATCAATGGATGCTTTCAATGAATATTTCCTCCTTGGTTTCTAGAACATCAGGGTAGTTTTCCTTGATGATCTCTTTAATAATACTCTTTTTTAGTCATGGCCTTCAGGTAGATCAATAATTTTGAAATTGTCTTTTCTGTATTTATTTTCCAGATCTGCTGTTTTTCTAGTGAGATATTTAATATTGTCTTCCATTTTGTCATTCTTTTTAGTTTGTTTGACTGATTTTTGAGGTCTCATGGAGTCCTTAGTTTCCATTTGCTCTGTTCTACTTTTTAATATGTGATTTTCTTTCTTTATCTTTTGTATCCCTCTTTCCATTTGGCTAATTTTACTTTTGAAGGTATTGTTTTCTTCAGTGGATTTTTTTTTGCATTTGGCCAATTGTATTTTTTTAAGGAATTGCCTTCCTTTTCCAAGTTGTTAACTCTCTCTTGCACACCTCTCATTTCTTTTCTCATTTTTTCTTCTCCCTCTCTTACTTGCCTTTTAAAGTGTTTTATGAGCACTTCCAAGAAAGCCCTTTGTAATTTAGACCAAATCATATCATTCTTTGAGATTTCCTCTGTGGATATTTCCTCATCTGAGTTGGTATTTCGGTCTTCCCTATTACCATGGTAGCTTTCCATGGTTCAGGTTCTTTTCTCTTTCTTGCTCATTTTCTTTCTTTCTCTTTTTGTATTTCCTCTTTTGTGACTTTTATGGTTGAGTTCTGCTCTTGGGGTAAATGTGGTGCTATTCCTAGCTTTCTTGTCATTGACACAGGGGACCCTTGTGTTTGCAGAGGATAGCTTTGCCTGCTCTTTTTAGAAAACAGCCAAAGTTTGGCTTCTGAGCTGTGACGGAAGGCTGCCCCACTGATCTCCTTATCTACTCAGCCAGGAGTCAGGGTTTTAGTTGCTTATTTGCTATGATTAAGACCACTCACTGGCTTTCCTAGAGTTTGTCTGAGATAGTCTGAACACCCTTTTCCACCTCATGAAACTGACCTTTTGTGAAGTTTTTCCATTCTATTTTGATCTGGAGAGAGGTTTCATTACATCAGATTTTGTTCAGGGGGTTGATTTCATTTGGTTTTCAGGGGGAAATTGTGAAAACTCCAGCAACTTCATGACTTCACTCTCCCATCTTGGCTACACTCCAGGAACTCCCTCAAAAGAAAATTTAACATATAAGAGCCAACATCAAAACTAATCTCAAGGGACTCAACATGGGCAAACTGTTTGTTTTTTACATGCAGAAATATAAACCATACATCTAAACTGACATCAGTAATTTGGTAGTTCAAAAGAAAAATTGGGGAGAATATTATATACAGTGACACCAAGATTATGTGATCAACTATGATAAATTCAGCTCTTCTAGGTAATGTGGTGAGCCAAGACAATTCCAATAGACTTGAGATGGAAAATGTCACCCACATCCAAAGAGACTAACTGTGGATCAAAGTATAATATTTTCACCTTTTAGTGTGTATATGTGTGTGGGAGGTGTCATGAAGGGTATGGCACCCTCTAAAATTTATAAGGAAATAAGCATGGAGGGGATAAGAAAAGGTAAAGGTATAGAAGCTAATGTAGATTTACAGCACGGAACAAGATGTGTAGATTAATGGGAATGGGATAAAGAGGAAAGGAAAGGTTGGGGGTGATAAAAGGGAGAGATCCATGAGTTGGGAGAGATTGAATAATAGCAAGAGAAATTAAAGGGTATAGCTAATATAAAAGAGTGTGCAGGGATAGGAAACAAGAGATATACACAAGCTATAGCAACGATCAGTAGTAGAATTTATCAGAAAAAATTAGAGCTAGTAATCATTGATCTCAGAAAAAATCACACTTAAAGATTTGATCAAAAAAGAAATCTACATGGGGAAGCTAGGTGGCACAGTGGTTAGAGTACCAGCCCTGAAGTCAGGAGGACCTGGGTTCAAATCTAGTCTCAGACACTTCCTAGATGTGTGACCCTGGGCAAGTCATTTAACCCCAACTGCCTTAGCAAAAAAAGGAAAAAAAGAAAAGAAATCTACATTATAAAACAATCATTATCAATATTGTTTTAGATATATATCTATGTATGTGTAAATGTATGTATGTATATCTGAGTGTGTGTATGTGTGCATGTAGATATAAGTATTTGTACATATATATATATATATATGTGTGTGTGAGTATGGGTATGAATATATTGATAAATATGCATGTGTGTATATATATGTATATATATATATATATAATATGTGTGTGTGTGTGTATGTAATTATATCTGTGCTTAATTGTAGCCTAGTTAGGATAAAAGGGAAGGGGAAAGAAAAAAGTAAAAAAATACAAAGTAGAGAACAAAAGAATAACCTAAGCAAAGAAAAGATGGACAGGCTTAAATATAATGTCTTCTATTGTTATATATGCTTTCTTGAAAAATAAATTTATTGTTATATATTTTGAATCCTCCATGATGTTCTGCTAGACACATGAAAATATTTTTTTCTTTTTCTTCATTTATTTTTCTGTTTTGTCTTTTCCTACTTTGTATTTTGTTTTAAATAAATAATTTTTAAAAAGAAACATCTAAAGAAAACAAAATTACAAAAACTCTATTGTGTTACATAAATAATGGTAAGAAGGGCCTGAGACTTGAGCCATTATTAACAACTCAAGATTAAAAGCTGATTACAGTAATATGCTGCTAAAAATAACATCAAATGAGTAAATAAAGCAAAAAAAAATCAAAGCAAAACAAAAGGAAAGCTACTAAGATATAAAAAAAGATGTAGGTTCATTCATATTTACAGGAAGATAGTAAGGTTGAAAAAGCATTCCAAACATAAAGAGCAAAATCAAATGGTCACAAGTCCAGAAAGAGTCCTTGGAAGAACTTAAAAAGAGCAATTAGAGAGATGGAGGGAAAGGTAGGAGAAAAAAATAAAAGCAATCCAAGAAAATTATGAAAAGAAAGTCAACCAATTAGTTGAGGAGGAAGAAAATAATTTTGTGAAAAATAGGGTTTTATGAAGGGGAAGTGAATAACATCATGACACCAAAAATAATAAAACAAAATCAAAAGTATATAAAAAAGAGAATGTGAGATATTCCATTAGGAAAAAAAAATGGTTTGCAGAACAGATTGAGGAAGAACAATATAATAACTGTCATACTACCTCAAAGGTATGATCAAAGAGAATCAACACAATTTTACAAGAAATATTAAGGAAACATACTATGAAATTCTAGAAGATAAAATAGAAATAGAAAAAAATTCCCCATTCACCTCCTGAAACAGATACCAGAAGGAAAACTTACAGGAATATCATAGCTAAGTTTCAAAGGTCCTAAATTAAAGGGGAAATATTAAAAGAAGCATGAAAAATATGATTTTTTTCCTTTTTTAAAAAATAATAACTTATTTTCAAAATGTATGTTGAAAAGAGCCTCATCTGTCAGAATTCATCATCACATAATCTTGTTGTTGCAATGTACAATGTTCTCTTGGTTCTGTTCAATTCATTTAGCATTAGTTCATGTAAGTCTCTCTGGGCCTTTCTGAAATCATCCTGTTAATCATTTCTTATCAAGTTACCATTTGTATTTCACCAAAGTAAATTGTATACGACTGTTTTTTGTTTTGTTTTGTTTTCAAGTTACAAAAGTCTCTTGTTATCATTCCTATTGTGAATCTTGGCTACTGCTTCTCTAGTGATTCTAGATGTCTATCAAAGATGATAAATACCATTTCCTCAGAGAATAAATCTGCCCTAATCCATAGAAAGGGATTATATGAGAGAAAAATGAGAGGATAGCAAAGGTGTATATTTTTTAAAAGGTTGAAAAGGGAATTTGAAAAAGAATTTGATGATATGATGTCAGAAAAGGTCACAAATATTTTCTGACTAAAAAATGCTTGTTTGGGGAAGCAATTCTACTCTGGGTCTCTATATCTAATTATAAAGATGGTCTAAATTTAGTGTTTTTGCTGTATCCTTTGCAAAAATCCTTTAGCAGAACTGATGGTGTTATAGAAAATTAATCAGGGATGAGAAGTAACTGATCCAGGAATATTTCTCCTTGTACCTATATCATAACATCCTTGAGAAAAAGAAGCTAAATTCCCAGATAATAAACTTCTGAAATGGGAACATCTTCCTGGAACAATACCTTCAGTCTACTCCCCATGCCATAGGCTCACTTTGTTGGTGGGACTGTAACGTAATTAATTTTTTCTAGTCATTACCCCTAAGTCTCAATGGATAGATTCTTCTTTACATTTATTCATCACAAGTCTCACTAATTATATTTGAGAAAAATAATTACATCATAGATATACTACTTCCTAAAATTCTAGCATAGCCACGGCAGAATTATCCATGTGGGACACACAATCACAAATTCAAACTATTGCAGAAAGTACACTCTATTATGGTCACACTATTTTCTCAATTCATCTTTTTAACAAATTATACTATATATTAGTTTGAACAAGAATTCATTTTTAAGCCTAACAGAAATGGTTAAAATATGACTTAGAGTACCATGTAGTTGCTCACAACTGAATCCATAGCTCTTGATCATTTACTGAAATATTATTCTGTCTTTTGGACATCAGGGAAAGAGGGTAGAGTGAAGAGGACTAATATTATTTCATTTATTTTCCCTCAACACAAGTTGATTTGAATTTTGGAGTTTGCTTATTTTGTAAACTTTTAGCATAAATTCAGAATATGGGTCAAATATGGAAACCAAACTACAAGTAATGACATCAGGGATAACAGGCTTCTTAAAGATAGTACCATACTGGGAGCAGAGAACATTTTGACCTTTTATATAACAAAGCCAATGAAAATGAATATTCTGATATCAACCCATTTGTAAATCTTACCTCTTGGAAATTGTTCAGAATTTAGCAAACTTTTCAAAGGCTTTTCTAGGTATTAAATTAATACTGTAATCCTGAAAGATTTTAAAGTCCTCTTACTTTGCTACTTGAAGTATCTGATTTCATTAATCATTCACTAGTGCAGATTGACACTTTTCTTAGCCTAAATAGGATCATGGGGTCATTGATTTAGAAACAGAGGACATTTTAGAAGCCTGTTAGTCCAAGGTCATTAATTTACAGATGGGGACACTACGGCCCAGAGAGGTTATTAAGTGATTGGCCCAAAGTCACAAAGATAGTAACAGAAGAAGACCCCCTAATATAAAAATGTATATCAATTTCATGATAAAATTAACAATAGTCTTCCAGATTTATCATCACTGATGCTTAATATTCCTGCTCATGAACATTTCTCAATATAGTTGAATTTCCAACAACCATCACACAGCTCGAGGTATACTGGGCATGATGTTTGATTGCTCCATATCATTATGAGATAGAGCAGAGTTTCAATACTATCATTCACATCTTATATGTGCATCTAATAGTAAGTTAGAATAGCAAGAAGACCGTGTTGACTTCAGAGTCAATAGGATTCAAAACTAATTGTATAACTTCCTATTGTTAAAGGAAAAATCAATCCTACTTGGGATTCAAAGCACATGTCAGTCAGATGTCATCATATCGCTACAAATTTATTTCATATTGTTCTTTTTCACATACCCTATGTGTCACTCAACAGGGAGCCTTCTATCTTATAACCATACCCTATAATTTTCTGCCACTATGCTTTTTCATCTGCTATTCTATGTTTTAGGAATAATCTCTTCTCCTTCATAGCTCACTGAAGTCCTGTTCTGAAGTCATTTAAAAGTTCAATCCAACTTTGACCCAGAAGTGCCCCTATTGGGTCTATATCCCAAAGAAATCATAAAGGAAGGAAAAGGACCCACATGTGCAAAAATAGTTATAGCAGCTCTTTTTGTGGCAGCAAAGAATTGGAAAATGAGTAGCTATCCATCAGCTGTGGAATACCTGAATAAGCTGTGGTATATGAAATACAATGAAATATTATTGTTCTATAAAAATGATAAACTGATTTTAGAAAGGCCTGGAAATATTTATATGAACTGATGCTGAAACAAACAAGCAGAACCAGAAATACATTGTACACACTAACAGCAAGATTGTGTGATGATGAATAATGGAAGACTTGTTTCTTCTCAGTGGTTCAGTGATCCAAGGCAATCTGAATAAACTTTGGATAGAAAATGCCATCTGCATC
>JAJPUD010001575.1:230648-249756 GCA_023553655.1 Myrmecobius fasciatus
ATCCTTCAAAGTAGAAGCTGCTAGGTCCTGTGTGATCCTAATTGTAGCTCCCCGATATTTAAATTGTTTCTTTCTGGCTTCTTGTAATATCTTTTCCTTGGTATGATAGTTCTGGAATTTAGCCACGATATTTCTGGGGGACTTAATTTTTGGGTTTCTTTCAGGAGGTGATCGGTGGATTGTTTCAAGGAGTATTTTGCCTTCTGGGTGTAAAATATCAGGGCAGTTTTCTTTTATGATTTCCTGGAATATAGTGTCCAGGTTCTTTTTTTCATCATGGCTTTCAGGAAGCCCTATAATCCTTAGATTGTCTCTCTAGATCTATTTTCCAGGTCAGTTGTTTTTCCCAGGAGATATTTCATGTTTTTCTCTATCTTTTCATTTTTTTCTTTTTGTTCAACTGATTCTTGAAGTCTTGATGAGTCATTAATTTCCAATTGTTCGATTCTAATTTTTAATGTCTTTTTTTCTTCAGTTACTGTTTTTAGTTCCTTTTGCAATTCACCAATTACATTTTTTTGTTCATTGCATTCTTTTTCCATTTTTTCTATTTTATTTTGCAGTGATCTCATTTCGTTTCCCCATGTTTCTTCTAACTCTCTTTTAAGATTTTTTTATGCAATCTTCAAAGAAAGCCTTGTGACATGGAGACCAATTTATGTCTCTCTTTGGGGCTTTTTCTGGAGTTGCTTTACCTTTAGGGGCCTCAGGATTTGAGGTCTGTTCTTCCCTCTCTCCATAAAAGTTGTCTATGGTGAGAGCTCTTTTTGGTTTTTTATTCATTTTTTTTAAAGGTGTGAGGTCTGTTTAGGGCAAAGGTGGGACAGCTGCTTTAATTTGCCCTGGGGCAGTTCTGCTGATTGAATTATTTCAGGAACTGGGCAGTTCTGCTGATTGAATTATGTCAGGGGCTGGGCAGCTCCGCTGATTGAATTATGTCTGGTGCTTATCAGTCCTGTTGTTTGATTGATTGCTTTAAGGTGCTGTGTAATGGCAGCTAGTTATGATGCTCATCAGGGGTTCAGTGGTTCACAATCTATCCCCCTCAAAAGGTAGACCCTCCAAACCACCTGCCCACAATCAGGACAAATTGTTCCAAGAGGCTTGCAGAAGGCTCCCAGGTGTGTGAAAAGCACAACGCTCCCACTCCTGTTCTGACTCCTGTTCCAGCTCCCTGCTCCAGCTCCCTGCCCCGGTCTCCCTGTGCTGCAGTCTGGGTTCAGTAGGCCACCCCCTGCCCCATTAAAACAGACCTGTTTTGAGGTTCTTCCAGAGTATCTTCTTCTAGAATCGTGTTGTTCTCCGGATATTGTGGATTTTTTTGCTTCAGAATCAGTCTAGAGGCTTCATATTTTGTTGGTTTGAGGGGAGGTTTGTTCTGATTTTTCTCTCAACATGATTCATAATGAAATGTATATTTAAAAGTTAATATACATGTGTAACCAGAAAAATAAATACAATAATAAAAAAGAAAAATAAATAAATAAAATTCAACTCAAATGTTCAAACATTTTTCATGATGTTGCCATGATCCCATTTATTGGTAGTGACTTTTTACCTTGATATCACTTTGCACTTTGTACTGCACTTCTATTATGTGCTGGGCATTTAATATTTACTATAGGCTTTGGGGGGAAGGGTGTTATAGAGGGTATTCTAAAAGTCTTTGTGAGGTTTTAATCTTCAATATGTTTAAAAACTGCACTAAGACTTTGGGGACACTATTATATATTTCAGACAAATTATAATTGCTCTAAATGAGCTACAGAAAATTCTTTTGTTTCTCAGGTGTATCCACTAAGGGAGAATTTACAGAAAAACATGGAAAATAATAATAGGGTGGGAATAATGTACCATCTGTATCAGTGAAGAGATTTCACACAACATGATCACAAATCTATTAAGATATATGTCAGTATGGCAGGAGGTGTCCCGTGGAATACTTCTGGGATATGCACTTATCCCTCTTCTAACATTTTCATTAATGATTTGAACAAAGGCAGAATCATCAAATTTTCAGATGACATAAATCTCTGGGAACTAACTATACATTGGATGACAGAATGGGGATGCTAAAGGTATCATACACAATAATACTAAATCAAATAGGGAGAAATATAAAACCTTAAATTTGGATGGTGGTACAGTGGATAGAGTGGTGGACCTAGAGTCAGGAAGTCATCTTCCTTGATTCAAATCTGACCTCTGATACTTCCTATTACCCAGCTCAAATCATTTAGTCCTGAAAGGTCTCCGTTTTTTCATCTGAAAAATGAACTGGAGAAGTAAATTGCCAACCTCTCTAGTATCTTTGCAAAGAAAACTAAAACATGACAAAGAATCAGATATGATTGAAATAAGTGAACAACAAACGGATACAAAATCAATTTTACAAATGCAGGAAAGGGGAAACATGAATAGATAACAATTTCTGGAAAAGATCTGAGGGTCTTAATTCCAATAGTTCACTGATGAAGAGAGACATCTACAACTAGAGAGAGGACCATGAAAACTGAGTGTGGACCACAACACAGCATTCTCACTCTCTCTGTTGTTATTTACTTGCATTTTGTTTTTTTTCTCAGTTTTTTTTCCTTCTTGATCTGATTCTTCTTGTGCAGCAAGATAACTATATAAAAATGTATACATATATTGGATTTAACATATATTTTAACATATTTAACATGTATTAGATCACCTGCCATCTAGGGAAAGGGGTGAGGGGGAAGGAAGGGATAATTTGGAACAGAAAGTTTTGCAAGAGTCAATGTTGAAAAATTATCCATGCATATGTTTTGTAAAAAAAAAAACTTTAATAATAAATAAATAATTTTTTTTAAAAAAAGGAATCCTTCCCCATCAAGAAAAAAAAAAGCTAAGATGAGTTACCAATGTGATGGCTGGTCAAAAACCTAATGCACATTTAAGCTCCATTAAAATATGTATAGACTCAAGGAATTGGGAAGTGATAGTCCTATAATACTTTACCCTCATGAGATCTCCCCCAGAATATTGTATTCTGCTTTATGAATCACTATTTAAGAACAATGCTAGATGGGCTATAGATTAATCAGACCAAGGGAATGAGGATAGTAAATATAATTTGAGGATTGATTAAATGAGCTGGAATGCTTATGTTCGAGAAAAGAAGTGATAGGGGTGGTGGTATAAAAGCTTTTTTTCTACTATAAGAAGGGCTGTGATGCACAGGATGGGTTGGCTCCAGAGAGTAGTACCAGGAGCAATGAATTGTTTAACAAAAATAAGTTTGATGACAGGGAAATTTTTCTAATAACTATAGTATATGTCCAAAAGTGAAATGGGTTGACTTGAGGAGTAATGGGTTGCTCATTATTGGTGATATTCAAATAGAGGATGATTAATCATTAGTCAGACATGTTAAAGTAGAGTATAGATTGGATTGGGGGGTTTGATAATTTTTAAAATTCCACTATCCTACATGTTACCTGAATTTCTATCTTATTCCCTTGCTAGATTTTAGGCTCTATGAGGGAAAGGTTCTTGTCTAAACTTTGCATCTTGCAAATTTTGTGAATAGCACAATGTTATGTATACAGATGGTTAAGGCATGTTTTTTATTTTAATCAAATTTCAAAAGGAAAATCCATAAAATAGCCTAGGGTGTTGAGCAGAGGGACTGAATAAGAGATTAGTAGCAGAAATCCTGCCCATTAGAGATTTGCTGGATTTGGTGCAGACCTTAGATCACTAAGTCTAGTGATAAGAAAGCACATTTTCAGAGTTAAAATCCAACCTGATTATGGAATGGACAATACTGATGGAGAGACACTAACTAGCCATAATGACCCAAGGCAAGTACTTTAACCTTCTTTTTCTCACTATCTTCATCTGTAAAATGAGCTGGAGAAGGAAATGGCCAACTACTCCAATAACTTTCCTAAGAAAACTCCAAAAAAAATATCATAAAAAGTGGAACATAACTGAAAAAATCCTCTTTAAGAGATTTAAATAACAGCAAAAAATAAGCAGAAGAGGACTAAGATCATCTTCATTGTTTTGAAGGCTTCTCAACACCTCTTAAGATGAGTCCAGAGGCATAATAAAGAGTGCTAGAAAAAGCTGGAAACTGAAAGTCAGAATATCATTGTTCCAATTCTTACTCTTCCCTAAACTTCATTTGTGAATCTGAAAAAGTACCCTCCCTTTTCTTGAGCTTCAATCTCTCAATCTTTTAAAGAAGGTAATTGGAGTAACCAATGATCTTTAAGGTCTCTTTCATTTCTAACATCCTACAGTTATATGAAAATAATTCTTTTTGACAGATAAATCCATGAACCATGTTGAAGGCATCCTTTTAAGGAGGAGTTATTGTTAAAATGGTACTAGGGAGTGATATCATTGTACAAGGTTCCATTGCCTAAAGCAAATTTTATCATGTAGTACATAACCTCTCTCTAACTTCCATGGGATTTTGCTAGAATTCTAAATTGGAGAGAAAGAATCCTAATTTTCTCAACACAATACAGGACTGTGGGTATCATACAACTATCCCATAGAGCTGCACCACAAAACTGTTGGTATGCAGCCAGAATATATCAACTATCTCCAAAAAAATTAAGATTTGGGAATTGTACCTATCCCCTCTCACCTACCAGGATTACAGGCTCATAATCAGCATCTCGGTCTTAAGGATACACCTGTAGTTATCCATGTCCTCTTGTCATGCATAACATTTTTTGCCATCACCCACACGTCTAATCACTGTCAAGGATTGCTACCTCATGTATCACTTTAAAAACACAAGATAGGGCAGCTAGGTGGCGCAGTAGATAGAGCACCAGCCCTGAAGTCAGGAGGACCTGAGTTCAAATCTGGTCTCAGACACGTAACAGCTGTGTGACCCTGGGCAAGTCACTTAACCCTAATTGCCTCAGCAAAACAAAAACAAAAAAAAAAAAAACAAGATAAATGAGGGTAGAGTGCATTTTTAAGAGTGTATTACAATCATTGCTCTGCTTCCTGCTTTCTATTACAGCAGCTTGTGTAAGTTACTGGGATTTGAGGACAGTCCAAAATTCATTTCACAGTTGGAAGACTAACACAGAATGCTCAAAAGGTGTCAGACATGGTGAATATTGTCTTTCATTAATAACCCCCAATCTCAGGAAATGGAACATTTGGTTAGAAATCACTTCATAAAATCTTTTCTGAAATCCTACAGCTCATAGTGTGTTCTACAAATAGGAGTCCCACTTCTCCCGCTATTTAGTTTTTCTCTGGTAACAAATCTGGTACACGAAGGAGCAGTAGTTTCCCTCAACTTGTCCCCACTCCACTCACTATATGCCCTAGGTTATTGGGACAGAAAAAATATATCATTTTAAGAAAAAGTATTTAAAAAATATACAGAATGTCTTAGAATCCTTTAAAGTTCAGTGCAAGTGTCATCTTCTACAGGAATTCTATCTTGATACCTCATACTTGCGGATACATATTTTATATAAAATTTATTTATATTTTATATTCAATTTGTAATGTATTTTTTTTCTCCTTGTTTTCATCTTTATTTTTGTTTCCTCACAACTTAGTATGATACCTGGCACATGGTAGGCACTTAAGAAATGTTTATTGAGTTGAATTAAACTAAATAATAATTTTGGGCACTGAAAGATCACTTTAAGATATATGAAGTACTTTGGATTCATGACATCATTTGATCCCCAACAGCATTATGAAGAAACTGCAATAAGTATTATTGTCTTCATTTTATTTAAAAAAGAAACTAGGTTCTGAGAAATTACATGATTTTTCTTATGCTCACATATCTGAAACAGAGCTTAAATTCAGATAACTTGCAACTCTAAGTTATATCCAAGTATAAGTTACATACATCACAGATACATGGATATGAAATCTACTATGATTTTTAAAAACATATAGGTGTATATTTTAGTCATATTTATGCCATTTATACACAGGGTGTCTCAAAAAGTCTTAGTGTGTTTTTAAACTGGTCTTAAAGCTGCACTAAGAATTTTGGCATATACAAATACACCTATGTGTACATATGCACACATATATAAATATTACACATATATACACGTATATATGTAGCAGATCTTAGGAAATATGGGTCAGTTCCTGTCTAAAGAACAGGAAACATATAACAATATTTACAGTTAGAAAGAATGCTAAGTGTAATTGTACTTAAGAAAAGTTAAATATATTGAACATGAAAAAGAGATTCATTTGAAAATTTTCAGTGAAAAGAACAAACTGGAACTCAAATAAAAATACTTTGAAAACTAACCAAATATTAGACTCCAAGAGTGAAAAATGAATCCCTTCACAACTTCTTTACATTTTATTGACATAGAAGACATCCTGAAATGCAAGTTCATAAAAGCAGTTCAGTTCATTAATAAAAGAGAGTCCTGAAATAGAATACCCCTCATGTGAATAGAGAATTTGCTGACTCATTGCCTCTCCCCAAATGTTCTTATTTGTTCTAATATCCTGACCTCATTTTCTGGAATTTGAAACCCTCTCATTTAGTATCATTGAAAAGTAATTAGGATGCTTCTGCTTCCTCTTTCATATCATTAATAAAGATGTTCAATGAAATTAGACAACTAGTCCTACTGTAAATACTTCCTCCAAACTCAATTTTAGGCCATTTACCAGTAGTCTTTGAGGTTCTTCAACCCATTTTTATGATGGTAGAGTTTGAGGGAGGGATTGCTATTCCATGCAGCTTTTGAATTCTTTGAAATCACAGAAACCATCATGTAAGAGAGCAGTCTTTCTAATTCTCACATAAAATATTATATACTACTAAATTTTATGGTCTTATTGATCTCTCTGGTCATTCCTCAAGGCATCGCAGTGAAGGGAGAGTGGCTTTTCTATGCAATACTTCGTACAAGACCTTGCAGCATCCAAATTCCACAGTAGAGCATCTTGGCATAAAAGAAATTAATCAGTGTGTATCTGTCCTAATTCAAGCTAGGATACTCAATTCGAACTAGTCATATTTCCCATTGAACAATAATTTCTTCTCTAGCTTAAATTCCACAAATATCTCTAAATTCTAATTATCTATGTATTACCCCCTCCAGGATCACAGATTGGGTCCCCTGAGAGATGATGAACCTCAGATTCAAAAACATTCTATAGTCTGTGGATCTGCACTCTTGAAGGCTCTATGATCAAGAGCCTTCATAAGCATTCTCACCATAATAATCATCCAGTAAATACAATTAGCTCAAAAAAAAAGGCATTTACTGATATAAATCACAATAGCAAAAAAAAAAAAAAGAGAGAGAGAAAGAAAGTCTCATCAAGCTGGGCATACTTGCCTATAACTATTTAAAGTATCTTTTTGAGTTGTCCCAGGATCTCTGTTCTGTCCCAAGTTTTGATATTTCACCAGTCTATGTTCTCCCTGAGGCGCAAATTTGTTCTGTTTGTGGGGGAAATGTGGAAAGCTTGAAATTTACTGATTTACTCTGCCATCTTCCCAAAATCGTCCCCTGATATTTTCTTTAATACCTTAGTATCTGCTTGTGTCTCTCATCTTTCCATTATCCTCTGTGATTTCATCAGCTGTGTTGAAGAGAAATCAACTGATCAGTTTTCAGATCTTCTGATCTATTCCTCCCCCCACAATGCTACAACTACATCTCCATAATAAACAACTGAATAGTTGTTTTTCTTCAGATGTGTGGGGGTGAGGGTGAAGGGAACAGCTCTAGAGCCTCTGTGACATGAATTCAAATCCCAGTTTCTTATTTATTATCTCTTTAGTATTGAGTCATATAACTTTAGATCTGTCTTATGGATGATTTTCTGAAGCTTAATGTCAGAGAGAAAGAGAAAGACAGAGAGACAGAGAAAGAAAGACAAAGAGATACAGAGACAGAGAGAAAGAAAGTGAGAAAGAGACAGAGAAACAAAGAGAGAGACAGAGAGAGACAGAGACAGAGAGAGAAGGAGGAAAAAAGAAAAGGAGAGGGAAAGAGGGGAAAGAGAGAGGGAAAGGAAGAGGGAGAAGAAGGAGAAAGAGAGGGAGAGGGAGGAATGGAGGGAAGGAAGGAGAGAGATTTTTTATTGATACATAGGACTTAGAATAAGGAATATTAGAAAATACTTAGCTCAATTCACTCATTTTGCCCAGAGAGGATAACTAAACCATCAGGAGTCAAACTCAGAGACTCTGACTCCAAATCTAGTGCTTTTCTCATTATATTACATTGCCTTCATGTTGCCCTAGTTCATGCTCTTATCTCTTACTCAGATAATAACAATAGCCTCCTAATTGAGTTCTTTGACTCAAGGGCTTCCTGTATCCAATTCATCCTCAACACTACTATCAAATCAATATTTAATAATGAACAGGTCTGACCTTGTCCCTTCCTTACTCAATAAACTCCTGTAGCTCGCTATTACTTCTTATTTGTTTGTTTTGTTTGTTTTCATTGTTTTGACAAGGCAAATGAGGTTAAGTGATTTGCTCAGGGTAACACAGCTAATAAGGATCAAATGTCTGAGGCTGGATTTGGAATCAGGTCCTCCTGACTCCAGGGCTGATGCTCCACTGAACCACCTAGCTGCCCCCACCCCCTACTTCTAAATAAGCATTCTTTTGATTGGAAATCAAAATTTTCATGATCTGGTACCTACCTAATTTTCCAAATTGGTGTTTGTTTTCACACATATGTTATGATACAAACGAATGCATTCTTATTCTTCCTCAAATATAGCATGTAATCTGCCATCTCTGTCCCTTTGCTCCATGCCTCAAAAAAACTCTTTCCTTATCTCTACTTCTTAAAATTCAAATATTAGTTCATATGCCATCGTCTATGTGAGGTCTTTTCTGATTCCCCTCAGCTTCTAATATCTTCATTTTGAAATACCTTTGTGTTTATTTTGTATATACTTTGTGTATGTGTGCACATTTCTGTCCACCCCTTTCCCCATAGATATATATGGATTATATATACACATATATATATATATATGAAATGGATTCAAATTTATAAAAGCTATTACTCAATGGTTAAAAATAAAAATAAAAGATTACAACTAGGCAGAATTTATTGTTTGTTTAATATATGGAATGGAATGGAATACACATTTATGAAATGCCTACTCTGTGCCAGACACTATGTTAACCACTGAGAATACAAATGAGAAACAAGACATCCCCTACACTCAAGGTACCATCATTCTAGATAAACACAATATGTAAAGTTGAAGTCTATGGGCTGGGGTCATTATCTAATGAGGAGGAAGAGAGTGAGTCAAATCAGGATTGATGTTAGCAAATCTGTGGTCCTTTATAAAATGGTTATCTGAGCTAGTTATATTTAGTTCTATATGTCTCTCAGTATATGTAAGTCAAACTTTTTTCACTCCATACTCATTATTTATTACATTATCAAAAATCCCCTTTTTATTATTATTGTCCCTCTATTTTGACTTAGATGATATCTAAGGTTCCTTTTAGCTCTAAAATTCTATGGCTTACACTCAGATAAATGAACTTTAAAGTATAATGCTAAATCATGATCTCCTACATGGTTAAAATTTTGTCTGATAACTATTTGCATCCCTGGCAGAATAGAACATAGTGATTTATATGTAGTAATTATTCAATTAATATTAGTCAAATAAATCAAGTCCTATAATTCTTTTCAAATAATGAAGTCCCTTGCTGCCTTACATATAAGGGGCACTCACTTAATAATTTTAGGCTTTGATTTTGAAGTTTCAGTTGCTTAATAACTATCCAGAATCCTCTTTCTTTTGTAATACTATACTCTGTCCATCAAGAGTAAAGAATGCACTTTCAAATATTGTCAATAGTGGATGATTTGGAATAAGTTCCTCCACTTATCCCAATAAAAATTATACTTAGCATTTATCTAGCTTTTTTCAAGTTTGCAAAGTGCCTTACAAATATTATCATATCCTCACACCAACCCTGGGAGGTGGTAAACACTATTATTATCCCTATTTTATAACTGAGGAAATTGAAGCAGAAAGAAGCTAAGTAGTATAACTAGAGTCATATAGTTAGCCTGGTAAGTATTTGAGGCTGAATTTGAGCTCATCTTCTTGAATCCAAACCCAGCATTCTTGCCATTGTATACCTCCAGCTTTGTCAAGGTGAGATATCTGTGAGTACCCTTCCCAAATTTAAGCAAAAATCTCAGATCACTGAAAGAAGGAAAATAAACTCATATAGAATGCAAACATTAGGATGAAGATCTTGATTAAGGGATGTAAACTAACAAGTATAAGAACAAGTTTTATAACAGCAGAAGTCATAGCTCTGTAACTACAAAGAACTTCAGAAAACATATAGTCTAACTCCCTTGTTTTAAAGATAAGGAAAGTGAAGTGCAAAGATTTAGTTACTTGCCCAGGGTCATACAGGTAGCAAGTGTCAAGAAATCAAATTATGGCATCCAGACACCAACTCATAGCCTCTTCTTCTGAATCACAGTTATGTTAATTGTTAGGTGTTAAAAGAATTTTATATGTGGTGATATATAGGTCTATATCTGTTCCCAATATGATAAAGCCCCAACCACCACCTCCCAGAACCACCTGGCCATCTGAGAAGCAAACTTGTCTAGGTCAGGAAGAGACAAGATTAAAGCTCCTGTAACTATCAGAGTGGGACCAACTAGCCAGAGAAACAAATAGACAGACAGAGACAGATGGCCATAGAGGGAGAGACAGACAGACAGACAGAGACAGTCAGAGACAGAGAAAGAAATGGAGAGGGAGGGGGGAAAGGAGAGAAACAGAGAGACAGAGATGGAAAGATGGAGATAGAGACAGAAACAGACTGAAAGAGACAGAGACATAGACACAGACATAGACAAAGACAGAGGAAACACTGAGAGGGATAGAGAGACAAAAAAATAGAGCTAGGCAGAGAAAGACAGAGAGACTTGACTATGCTTTTCTTTGACATTTTCTAGATACTGTCTTCTCTTGAGTTCTATGACAGTGGGCTCTTTTGTTTTATCACTCCTTCTCAACCTTTTTCCATTATTCTTCATGCACATGAAACCACTTAAAATAGGTGCCCCAAGTCCCTATCCTGAGTGCTCTTTTGTTCTCTTTATCCCATTTCATAGCATCTCTCTGAAAATGGTTCTGAAATACATGAAAATAGCTTTGGTTTTCTTCCAGAGTCACAAACTACCTTTTGGACATCTCAAACTGAATGCTCTGAAGACATATCAAATTCAAACATGTGAAAAACAAAGTTCATTTTCTTCTCCTGTAAACTCTTTGGTCTTCTCAACTTCCTAATTATTTTTAAGGGCAATACTAAGCTGACAACCTCAGTTTCATCCTGAACTCTTCTTCCATTGAATTGATGTATCCAATTTTTATGAAGTGTTATTGTTTTGAATCTTTCTAGATTCTTAATATATGTAAATTTTTAGTATTTGGGAATGAAAAATTGAAATTTCTGGAATCAAGGAAGATTCTTGAAATTATAATTTTTTTATATTTTTCATGATATTTTAGATAATAATGAGCAAAAAAATGATAAACAGTGAATCATTTTTCTGCAATGGCATAATACAACAATTTTGGTGGTTTTCTGTAAAAAAAATTATAAATTCACAATTATTCTAAACTAATATATTTTACATCAAATTAAATCACATCTAGCAACAAACAAGCTGACTGCTTTTTTCTCTATCTTTCATTATGTATTCCCAATATCCTTTATTCATTATTATAGACATATAGACATTTGTTTAATAAATATGAAATATTAAATTTAGTCGTTTTTACCCCAAAAATTGCAGCCTATGTTGAATATTCAAACACTGGAAGCATCTCAATATATTAGGAAATAATCAAGTAAGGTAACATTCAGATCTTCTAGCAAGATGTTTTATACTACACAGAACCATTTGTCAAAATTACCATCTTCAAAACAATGTATTTTCAAAATTTATCATTTCTTGGAATCCTATTCATAGATTTGTATAAAGTGCACTATATAAAAAACCTGCTAATATTTATTTGCAAGACTCGCATTGTAATTATCTAGAATCATTTCATTGGTGAGAATAGCTGTCATTTGGAATTGATCATTGTACAATATTGCTGTTACTGTGAACAATGTTCTTCTAGTTCTGCAAACATCACTTTGCATCAGTTCATATAAAATTTCCTAGATTTTTCTGAAAGCCTTCTGTTTATCATTTCTTATAGTACAATAGTATTCCATCATAATCAAATACTACTTACTTGGTCATTCCCCAATTTATGGACATCCCTTTAATTTCCAATTTTTGGCCACCACAAAAAGTTGCCATAAACATTTTGTACATATACATCCTTTCTTTTCCTTTGATTTCCTTTCCTTTCCTTTCATTTATTTGTGATAAGGAAAATGTGATATAATGTGATATATTGCAGGGTATAAAAGGTTTTATAGCCCTTTGGGAATAGTTCCAAATTGTTCTTCAGAATGACTGGATCAGAGCTCCACCAATGGTGCATTAATATCCCAATATTCCCATATCCTCTCCAGCAAGTTTCATTTTCCTTTTCTATAATATTAGTCAATCTGATAGGTATGTGGGGATACTTCAGTTTTGTTTTAATTTGCATTTTTCTAATCAATAGTGATTTAATGCTCTTTTTATGTGGCTACAGTTAGCTTTGATTTCATATTCTGAGAATTTCTTGTTCATATCTTTGATCATTTATCAATTAGGGAATAACTCATATTCTTTTAAATTTGACTCAGTTCTTTATATGTTTGAGAAAGAAGCCTTTATCTGAGAAATGTGTTATAAAAAGTTTCCCAGTTTTCTAGATTTCCTTCTAATTTTGACCACATTGCTTTTACTTGTGCAAAAATATTTTAATTTAATGAGAACAAAATTATCCATTTTATATTTTGTGATCTTCTCTTTCTGTTTGGTAATAAATTCTTCCTAATATACATATTTGACAGGTAAATTTTCTGTGGTCCCCTTATTTGCTTTTGATATCATTATTTATGTCTGAATCATGTATTTATATATCTTAAGGAAGGAGTTTGCTGACGAGGACATATGTTTAGCTCCAGAGGAAGGACTCTGGATTAAGATTAATTGGAACACCCATTACTACTGAAAGTTGCACATGAATGTAACCTACTAATACTGATGCTGCTTTCTAGAATTCTTCTCAATAACTGGTTTTTAGGCAATTTTTTAAACCTAAGCAATTTTGCTGTTTGCTATATTACTCAACTGAATGAGTTAAGGTTGATGACTGTATTATATAATCCTTTCAAAATTTATGTTTCTCAGTAGTCTCAGTTTTATTCTCAGAATCTGATTTTCTGACTTCTAACTTGGCAAAAAAAGGTAATAGCTTGATTTTGCTTTTTCCAGAATAACTTCTTCATTTAGGAAAAATTGTTTTTTGATTTGTTAGCCAAATCCTGATTTCACCTTTTTTTTTAAATTTTATCATGTGGTGATGCCAGATAACAGTTAAGTAAGGGTGAATAAAAAATAAACCTAATGCATTAATTTTGTGTTGTTGTACCCATTGTAACACTTAGCAGTTCCAAATGTGGGGACTAGATGGTGAAATCTTAGTAGTTGATTTAAAATTTAAGAGACTTTTTTTTATAAAATGTAAAAGTTTGATGGCTTGTATGAGAGTATAAATAGATCTCTGGGACAAAAATGTCTAAACCTACAATTTTTCTGTAATTACAGTGATATTTCAAAGCTGTTTGCAACATTGCCATCACATCCAACTTATAAAAAGAAATGCAAATCCCTGTGCAAAAAGAATTGCTACTCTTGCTCTAATTCCATTAGAATAATTGTGTGAGCTGTTCCAATGCTCTGTGCTCCACTATAGTTCATATTTCAATAAATCTTAATGATTATGTTGCAAATTGAAATACTTTAATCCAGAGGATTTAATTAGAGTGGAAAAATATATTTATCTGAGTTTTTTGCTTCTTTTGTACTACCTTCTTCCCCAATGACTTCTCATAACTAAGGAGTCTATTCATGTGATGTTGCCAAGTGATAGAGCACCTAAAAGCTTTTCCCAAGAAAGCTAAATATCTCTCTGCCATGTTTCCTGTGCATTCCCAATTTGCAAGAGAAAGAAATAAAGAAAAATGAGTGTGGAAACTGAAATTTTCCATATTTTCATCTTTCCCAGCCATTTTATTTGAATCAGACTTTCTCACACTAATTTTCCTTCAACAAAAATTATAATAACAATTCCTGTAGAACAATAAACTATTCTAGGATAAATTGGAAACTGAGGATGTCTTTCTACAAAGTTTCTTTTTTTTCCCTTTAATTTCCCCCTCATATTATTTTCAGCAATTCTTTTTGTTTCTTTTCATTTTGGCAATTTAAAAAATGTTACTTTCTTTTTGAGACATGTATGTTTTTTTTTCAATAATTCTCATTCCCTAATATACAATACTTTCTTATAATACTTGATGATATTCTAATCTTCTTCCAGCTATCATTCTCTTTAAAGCCAGACTTCTAGGAAAAACCTCCCTACATCCTTTGCCTATAGATTCTCATCTCACACTCTTAAGTCATCCATATTTTGTCTTCTGTTCCCAACACTTAACAGAAAATATTTTCTAAAGTCACTAGTGATCTTTTTATTGCTAATTTTTTCAGTCTTTATTCATCCTTCTTGATCTCCGCAAAGTATTTAACACCATTGACCATGCCTTTTCTAAGATACTATCTTTTTCTGAGGTTTTCATGACACCAATCTTTCTTGTTTTGTTTTGTTTTGTTTTTTTCTACTAGTGTAACTGAACCTATTCCATTTCCTTTGGGTAATAACCATTTCAAATTAGATATCTAATAGGCAACTCAAGCTCAACCTATCTAAAATAAAATCCCTCCAAATTTGTGTCTGTGCCATCTACTCTACTTGTTATTCTCTTGGGTTTGGTTTCTTTATCTGTAAAAGAAAAATTCTGAACAAGTTACCCCTTAAAATCTCTTCCTATTCTACAGTTATAATTTTATGGGATTTTCTTTTCTTCTAACTTCCCTGTCCAGGTTACTTCCATTCCTCTAGTCACCTAGGAGTGAGTACAAATTTCTTGTGACTATATTTATACTTGTCTAATGGCTGATTCTTGCCAATTTTACCTTTTTGACATATTTCACATTCATTACCTTCCTTCTATTCACTCTAATTCAGAATCTTATTCTATCTAATTTGAATTATTACAATAATCTTCTAGTATTTTCACCACTCTGACCTCTCCTCTTTTCAGCTTGTTTTCTACACAGCAGCTAGGTTGATATTTCTAAAATACATGTTTGACCATATCATCTCCTGATGAAGAAATTTGTTTCCCTAATAAAATAGTCATATTTTTATTTGAAATTTAACATATTTCACAATCTGTCTTTACTCTCTCTTAGCAGACTAATTTTATATTACTATCCTTTATGCACTCTATGTTCTAGCCAAACTGGTCTCCTTGCTTATTACAAAAATACAAGATTCTTTCTCTTTAAATGTTTTCTTTCCTTACCTCTGCCTCCTGAAGACCCTAGCTCCCTTTAAGGCTTACTACCTTGGGAAGTTTTTAGTTGTTTCCTTCAAATCACTTTCTAACTTTTAAACATATTCTGAATTTACTTACCTATGTCCATGTTATATAATCCCAAATGGAATATGCATAAGCATATTGAGGAAAAGCATTCTCTCATATTGCTCTTTTTATCCTTTGTACTAATCACAGTGCCTCATAGTTACTAATAGTTTGCTAATTAATTCATGGTTTTAATTTATCATATTCCAATTTTATTATACTTATTTGCATATACATATTATTTGCCTCATGCCTATCCCATTTTTTACTAGCCATTCTCTGGGGTTCATTTCCTTCAACAGTAAAATGAGAGATGACCCTAAAATCTCTACTTATTCTAACAGTTATGATTCTATGAGATTTGATTTAGTCTAACCCTCTCATATAAATAGGAAGTAATTAAGTGCAAGAGAGATATTAGAGGTAGAGTGAATAAGACTTGTATGCAACTCTAATATCTTATTATTCTAATTTTTGAATATTTTATTTTCCCAATTATATGTAAAAACAAATTTTAACATTAATTTTTAAATAATAGCTCTTTATTTTAAAAATACATGTAAAGATAGTTTTAAACATTCACCCTTGCAAAATCTTGCATTCCAAATTTTTTCTCCCTTCTTTCTCCGCTTAGACAGCAAGTAATCCAATATATGTTAAACATGTGCAATTCTTCTACACATATTTCCACAATTATTCTGCACAAGAAAAATCATATCAAAAAGGTAAAAAATGAGAAAGGAAACAAAGTAGGTAAACAACCACAATAAAGATGAAAATATTGTATTTTAACATTCATTTTTAAAAAATCAGTTCCAAATTCTGTTCCTCTCTTCTTTCTCCCCCCTCCCTTTCCCAATACTGTAAGCAATTTGATATTAATTATACATGTACAATCACACAAAACATATTCTCATATTAGTCATGTTGTAAAAGAGAACAGGCAAGAAAGCCCACTAAAATAAAATCAAAAATAATATGTTTGTGTCTGTGTTCAAACTCTCAGCTTTTCCTCTGGAGGTAAATAGCATACTTCATCATGAAACCTTTGGGATTGTCTTGGAGCATTGTATTGCTGAAAATAAGTCATTCATAATTCTTCATCAAACAATATTGCTGTTACATATACAATATTATTCAGTTCTGCTAACTTCACTTTGTTTAAGTTCACATCTTTTCATGTTTTTTTCTGAAATCATCTTTTTTATCATTACTCATAGCACAATGATGTTCTAGCAAAATTATATACCACAGTTTATTCAGCCATTCCCCAACTGATAGGCATGCCCTCAATTTCCAATTCTTAGCAACCTAAAAGACTTGCCGATATAATTATTTTCACAAATAGGTTTTTTTTTTTATTTTGAGGGATATCTTTTATAGCAATGGCACTGCTGGGTAAAATTTTTTGCAGTTTTTTAGCCCTTTAGGCATAATTCCAAATTTCTCTCCAGAATGGCTGGATCATTTCATAATTCTATCAACAGTATTTGTAAGATGAGAGTATTGGATTGGATCGCCCCAAAGTCTCTACTCATTCTTCATCTAGGATTGTATAAGATTTGATCTGGTCTAACTCCCTCATGTAAATATGAAGTAACTAATTGCAAGAGAGATATCAGAAATAGACCTGCATACAACTCTAATTTTCCAACATCCCTTCCAAAATCTATCATTTTCTGTGATATTATTCAATCTGATAAATGTAAGGTGGTACTTCAGAGTTGTTTTAATTTGTACTTCTCCAAACAATACTGATTTAGAACATAAAATCCTATTATTCTAGATGGCAAGCTCCTTGAAGCATATTTCATACTTACATGCCCATTGCCTAGCAAAGTATCTGATACTTTGTACTAGATACGTAATAAATGTTTGCTTTAATTGCTTGTATTAAATATCTAAATACAATATACCTATGTATATATTCCAATCATCAAAACTTTTCATTTGATAAGAATCTGGCAAAAATTGAAAGCATTGAATACATAATTGATTTTCCACTCTTAGCAAAAATTTGATGAGAGGAGAAATTAGTCAACATTGACTTTTGTTTTTGATTTAACTTTGACTGTCAGCTTTTTCATAGAAGAGGCTTTCAAGCCAAAATGGTCATAAGGTCTTTTTTTTCTCCTTTCATAAATTTGATCCAAACAAGTTTTGAAGCCTTTTAAGAAAAGGGAGAGTCAAGACAAACCAATTGTTTGATCACTGCCTAAGTCCTAGATGAACAGAGATAAGGAGAGGACAGTCGTTAATCATCAACAAATTACAAAGAAACACCTTGCCAAGTCAAAGGTAAAATCAATTACAGTGACAAAGTAGTCAGACAGCCAACTCAAAGCCCCTATGGTTAAGAGATGGCCTTATCCAAATTTGCAGTGAATTCCAGCCACAAAATTTCCCATACTACTGAACCACAGAACAAGATTTAATGAAAGGTCATGGAGCAATAATATATATGGTAAATTAGCAACAAAGCCCCTTCTAGCAATGAGTGACAATGATGTGACCCTCTGTTTTAGCAATCAATTATTTATAGTAGGGAAAGAAATGTGAGCATGTATTAATTACAATTCTTGCTGCAATCACATCTTTATGGAGGAAAAACACATGCTAAGTCTATAGTACTTTACTTGATGTTGCATTTTTTGACAGAATTATTTTACTCACCATCATCACAATTTTCTAAAGTGTAGGGATACTCAAATGAATTCATTTAAGTGAATGATCCAGATATACAAAGACCTTCAGGTCTGTCACTGTTGATTCACTGCATTCATTTTATTATTTGCTTTCAAGGCTCAGCTCGTGGTTTCTTTCCTCTATGAACCCTTCTCTCATGTCCCTCTCATTTCTCTTCTGTCTCTGTCTCTGTCTGTCTGTCTCTGTCTGTCTCCCTTCCTTTAGTTCCTTCCTCATCTTCATCTTCTCTCTCTCTCTCTCTCTCTCTCTCTCTCTCTCTCTCTCTCTCTCTTTCTCTCTCTCTCTCTCTCTTTCTCCACACACACCCAAAGAAGAGGATGTCAAATAAGTTTCTGAATGTTTAAACACCTTTTAGACAGATATGAAACATGTCTCTGTCTCTCCCTCTCTTCTTCCCTCCTCCCTTCCCTCCCTTCCTCCATCCCTCCCTCTTCCTCCCTTCTTCCTTCTATGTTTCCCTCCCTCCTTCCTTCCTTCCTTCCTTCCTTCCTTCCTTCCTTCCTTCCTTCCTTCCTTCCTTCCTTCCTTCCTTCTTTCCTTCCTTCCTTCCTTCTTTCCTTCCTTCCTTCTTTCCTTCCTTCCTTCCTTCCTTCCTTCCTTCCTTCCTTCCTTCCTTCCTTCCTTCCTTCCTTCCTTTCTTCCTTCCTTTCTCTCTCTCTCTCTCTCTCTCTCTCTCTCTCTCTCTCTCTCTCTCTCTCTCTCTCTCCTCTCTCTCTCTCTCTCTGTCTTCCTCTCTCTCTCTCTCTCTCTCTCTCTCTCTCTCTCTCTCTCTCTCTC
>JAJPUD010001575.1:249766-272432 GCA_023553655.1 Myrmecobius fasciatus
TCTCTCTCTCTCTCTCTCTCTCTCTCTCTCTCTCTCTCTCTCTCTCTTTCTTTCTCTCTCTCTTTGTTTTCTTCCCTCCCTCCCTCTGTCCCTCATAAAAAAATTTGCCTCAGAACCAGGAAGACCTAAGTTCAAGTCAGCCTCAGACCCATGCTTTATATGTGTTACTGAAGAATTCACAACCTCTCAGTGCCCTAAGATAGTAGGTTGCAAAGAACTTCCAGTCTGTATTACTAAATCAAGTTTCTTCATATAGGAGTTCTTCATATAAGAGATAGGTAAAACCACCCAAGCAAAACAAGAGGACGCTGAAGAAGAGATAAAAGATAGCATTGCTACAACATTGATCAGTGCCACTACTCAGAACCAAATGGAGCAGTCCAAAAACAAAAAACCAAGATACTTGGAAATAGTATTACTCCTCCCTCAGGTTTCAATTTTTTCTTACAACCTGGTGACTTGTAACCAACATTAAAATGGAACAATTACTTTGCAAAAGAGACCTATCTTCCTCACCACCACAAACTAATGAATAAATGCCATCTCTGGGCAATCCACAGTACCTATCAAACTACTGATCATGTTTACATCTCAGCCATCATCCATTGCTTTCCTAGATGATTGTGGAGATAGAGCTTGATAACTGCTTCTGAAGATACTACTACAGCTATAGCTGCTCACAACTGAAGCAATGGAAAACTTTGCTACCTAAATCCTTGGCACTGTTAAATGATTCAGCATTAGAAACTAAAGAAAATGTATTGCCAAATATTTTGATGGTGCACCTTAAAAACCATGCTGACTTGCAGCTGAAATATTATTTGTGTGGTCTTCTGTTGTCTTCTCCAATAGAATATAAACTTCCTGAAAAGTAGAATTAGCTTACTCTTCTATTTATATTCTTGGTGCTCAGAAGTGCTTCATATGCTTTTCATTCAAAAGAGCTAACTTCAAATCTCATTTCTAATTTAGGTGAATCATGTAATCAATTGAAATAATATACTTTTACATGTCAAAAAGCAGCAAGCTATATATAACTGCAGCAATACAGTGTAAAGGATATCAACTCACTACCCAGGATTATTAAATGATGTTCCAAGGCAAGATGAATAATCATGATATTAATTGTCAAAATCATGATGAAAATTAAAAGTAATTTACTGACCCTAATTCAAAGATCAAAAGATCTGACTTGAATTCCCTTTGAAGAGAAGCAAGACTATCACAAAAGCAAATTTAACCTAAAGATCTCTTTGTTATATTGATTAGGTGTGGCTGTGAGTTAAAATAGCCATGAGTCATTTCCAAAAAAAAAGATCTTCAAACAATTCCTGAAGTGCAAAATCAGTCCCATAGCAAAAATGCAGTGATAAAATAGCAGATAGTAGCAACATTCCAAGGAAGCAGCAAATGGAAGCTTTGGAATTAGCATAATGTTCCAGTTAAAGCAAAATTCTAGGGGCATGATTAGTATGGGTACGACTGTTTCTTCTCTCATAGTGTTTTGAGACTCTGTGATAGACCATGTTTCAATTTAAGGACATGGGGACAGGATATTTTTCCTTGATAGCTACCTCCATCATATTATAGATGAAAAAAAAATAAGATAAGAAAAATGTGGGCTGACCAAATTCACCTATCTAGTTAATAGCAGAGTTAGATGCAAAATACAGATAAACTCAATATCTAAGGTGTTTTTAACTACACCAAGCAAATTTTGTCTATATGCCTTATTATTTATCTTGAGAATCAGGTATTATAATCTTTCTAATTTTTTCTCAATAGTACTTTATTTTTACAATTACAAGTAAAGATAGTTTTCAACATTCATTTTTGTAAAATTTTGAGTTCTAGATTTTTTTCTCTTTTTTTGTTGTTCCCCAAACAGTAAGCACTGTGATCTAGGTTATACAAATACAATATTTTCCCATATTTATCATATTGAAAAAGAAAAATCAGAACAAAAGAGAGAAAGCCCTGAGAGACAGAGAAAAAGCAAACAAACAAACATACTATGCTGCCATCCATATTCAGTCTCCATACTGCTCCCTCTCAATGCAGATGACTATTAAAATTGTCTTGGATCATTGCATTGCTGAGAAAAGCCAAGTATGTCACACTCAATCACATATAATCTTGCTATTATTATGCACTAAGTTCTCCTGATTCTGCTCACTGCATTAAGCATCTATTCATGTAAGTCTTTTCATACTTTTCCAAAATCAGCATGCTCATTATTTCTTATGGAACAATAATAGTCCATTACGTTCATATACCATAACTTATTCAGCCATTCCCCAATTAATGGGCATCTACTCAATTTCCAATTCCTTGCCACTAAAAAAGAGCTGCTATGAAAATTTTTGCACATGTGGGTTCTTTTCTCTTTTATGATCTCTTTAGGATCACTTAAAAGTGACACTGCTGGATCAAAAGGTATGTACAGTTTGATAATCCTTTGGGCACAGTTACAAACTGCTCTCCAGAATGGCTAGATCATTTCACAACTCCATCAACAATACATTAGTGTTTCAGTTTTCTCACATCTCCTCCAATATTTATAATTATGTTTTCCCATCATTCTGGGCAATCTGATAGGTGTGAGGTGGTACCTCAGCATTATTTCAATTTGCATTTCCCTAATCAATACTGATTTAGAGCATTTTTTCATATGCTTATAGCTTTAATTTTTTTCATTGGAAAATTGTCTCTTTGTATTTTTTAACCATTTATCAATTTGGGAATATCTTGCATTATTATAAATTTGACACCTCTTTATATTTTAAAAATGAGGACTTTATCACAAACACTGATTGTCAAAATTGTTTCCCAACTTTCTAATTCCCTTCTAATTTTGGCTGCATTAATTTCATGTGTGAAAACTTTTTGAGTCAATGTAATCAAAATTATCCATTTTTTATTTCATAATATTCTCTACTTCTTGTTTTGCCATAAATCCCTCTCTATCTCCAAAGATCTGATTGGCAGATTATCCCTCTTTTTTCCTAATTTACTTCTACTAGCACTTTAAATGTCTAAATCATGATTCCATTTTAATCTTATCTTGGTATTAGGTGTTGGTCCCTAGTTTCTGCCATAATGTAATATGGTAGATAGAATGCTGGGCCGGGAATCAGGAAGACCTGAGATTTGATCTCAGGTCAAATCTAGATTCAGACATTTATGGCAAAACAAGAAACCTGAAAAGTCATTTTAACAATAATGTTCTCTTTGAAACCAAATGGAATTCGGTTTATAGTTCAAATTTACTGAGGATAAAACAACATATCCGGTACCCTACATTTACAGTGGTATAATTGAATCTGTAGCTTATTCAATTTACCCTCAATGGGATAGACTTACTGTTCTGTATAACAGTATATCAGTTCTCTGTCAGGTTAGCTATAGAACCCCTGAATACTATTTTTAATATAGAATAAAGGTAGAAATGGAAAGAAAATGACCTCTGAAAGAATGGGAGAAGATGTGTTCCACTTGCATTTGTTCTTTGGTCTTATAGCTCTATTCACTAACACTGTGAATCAGCTGTATGATGGCATCACAGTGGGATTCAGCAGTACACTTTTGAATCCATTTCTCATTTCAGAGTAGAAAGTATGTCTTGTACTGTTCACATTTTTCTTTGCTGTCATGATTGATAATACAATAAGAAATCTTGATGCTGGTATAGGGTTAAGCTTTTCACAATTGGAAAAGCATTATCTGACTAAATGACTTCCTTTCCCCATCAAAACTCATTGAAGTGGCGAACCAGAATCTTGACATTAACATATAACCAATGGTAGTGTGCAAAATTTAGCAGATTTAGCAAAATTTTAGAAATATTTGTTCACAATAGCTTGATGAAAAGGGACTGAACCTTCACTGACCATTACAGTTCAAAGGACTCACATCATACTAGCTAATTGTTTGGCCTCCTATTTAACATTTCCCTTTTTTATTGGTCCTTTCTCTTAAAAAGTATTCTGTGATGGAACAGATTAGAAAAGTGAATACATACCTGGCTATTCCATCGTTCCAAATATGTTTAAAATTATATTTAATGAATTAATTAATTTAAGAAAATTAAAAATAATTATTCCAATTTGGGAATTTTATATTCAAAAAGAAAAATAAGGCTTAATTGAGGCTCTCTAGTTGTCTGGGGGCAGCATGGTAGAATATTAGAAAGTCTGTGTTGTATTAAAAAGACATTTAGTATAATGAGATTGAGACCAGTACCAGCTGTACTATTTACAATTTCTTGTCTTGAGCATTCAGTTAGTTGGACCTCACTTTTCTCATATTTAAGACAAGAGGGTTAAATGAAATTATTTCTAAAGTTCTTCCTAGGAAAAATAAAATAATAGCTAATGTTTCTGTATTATTGTAAGGTTTATTAAGCAGTTTGAGTAGATAAGTACTATCAGACCTATAATTCAAAGCCAAGATTCTTGATCCTAGGTAAAATTCTCTTCCCACTCAACCATATTCTTTATCATATTTACTTGGTTCTATTTATTTAACCAATAAAGTTTTTTTTTTTAAACATCTTTGTATGTAATAGCTGGGTGAAAAAAGGCTGAACCTTCACTGATCATTATAGTCCAGAAATAATCTTCCTGTGTCCCAATTTTAAAAATACATTTACATCTCACATTTTCCTAACCACAAAATTTTGTTTGGTTTTAGCATCTTTAGTCCTGGACCCAAAAATCAGTCAGCTGTACTGAGCATGTTATATGATAGAAATGCATTTTAGCCAGATGGCACACAGGGATGTCTTTCTTGCACACAGAAAGTTCTAAAAAGTTGTTCATATCACTTAAACTTGACACTCATTTATTAAATGCCTAATGTGACAGAAATAAAAATGCAAACAAAAAAAATTAAAACATTCCTGCCTTCAGGAAGAATGAATGAATTGCTAAGTAACTATTGTTCAGGGACCAGTACAAGACAAATATATTAGAATTTAGCTTCTAAAGTATAGTCAAGAAGCATACAAAATCACCATTCCAATTTACTATAAAATTATTATATGCAACAGAATACATAACATCAATCAGAAATATCTGGCCTCCATTTGAAGAAAATACTTCAACAATCACATGGGCACATGTTAAATGTCTACTATATGTAAAGCTTGGTGTCAGATTCTGGGAATTTAAAGACATGAAAACTAGAATAAACCAATCTTTGTCCTTGGGAAATCATATAACATTCATAAAGATAAGTAAATATGAGGTAATATGAAGAAGGCCAGATTTTAAAAAAATTAGAATGGGGAACAAAATAGGTTTCATGAAAGATGAGACACTTGAATTAGCCTTAAAGAAATTCAAGTATTGTGACAGACAACAATGAGAAGGAAGTATATTCCAAGGATGACGGGAAAACATGCACAAAATTAAAGAACTAGTAATGGTCAAATTCAAGGAACAGTTAGAAAACAAACATTTGGCATTTTTAAAAAGAACAAATATTGGTGGAGACCAGTTGGAAGCACAGACAACATAGTAGAAACCAAAAGTTACATCAGTCCTGAACCCATGATGTTGCATGTCTGATTCTCAGGGTGATCACATTTATTGTATAAATAACAACATAATTTATTAGGCTATACTACTTGCCCATTATAACTTAAATATGTATTGGTGTTCTCATCGTAAATTCAAAGAAGCAATTAGGAGTATTTAAAATCATTCAGTATTTTCACACTTTGAGTAAGGGCAATGGCAAATGTCAAGTTTTCACTGCAAACTCATTGAACAAGAACATTATTACTCAATTAGGAAATAGGATGTGTCTTTCAAAATTATTCCTATAAGATTTCAGTCATAGGATCATTGATTTGGATGAGAAAAAACCCTTAGAAGCCATCCAGCCCTACCTCTATCCCTTTTCAGATAAGAAAACTAAGGTTCAGAAAAGCTGAGGTCACAAAGGCAGCAAGTAACATACATAGGATTTGAAAATAAATAATCTCTGAATGGACTTGAGAAGTATCTTCTAAGAAATTCATTTTGTTATTTTTCTGACTTTTTTTCCCTTCAGAGAAAAGGTGGCAATCCCTTCTAGATCTAAAGTTGTTATACTATGATTTGTAGATAAATATGAATGAAGTGAATTTGTCCCTTATATGTAGCATAAGGATATGTCATGTTTCATGAAGGGAAACAGAATTGACATCTCTAGCCTCTTCTTCCCTCACTTTTTCCCAAGAGATTCTTTACTTCCTGCTAAGAGATAAAGCAGAAGGTTGTAGCCAAAATCTTGGCTCCTTTTGGTCTCTTCAGCAAGTGGAGTTATCAAGGTAGACATATCTTTGGACAAGAGAATATAGTTTCCAGGGTCAAGTCAAAAAGCTCTATCATTAGGAGCAAAAGAATTCAGTTCAATGAAGAGAAAGAGAAACAGAGATAGAGAGACAAAGGGAAAGGGAGACAGAGGGATAAAGAGAAACAGAAAGAGGAAGGGAGTAAGGGAGAGGTTCCCAGATCTCACCCAAAGAGGGAATTCCCATAAATATCTAGTTTGGCAAGCTAGGGATAGGAACATAATGGAGACTAACATTCTCTTTCATGTCAGTTTTTTCCAAGAATCTTTTCCCCTTTCAGGCTTTCAACCTGTAATCAGGTTAACATCATCCATCCTCTTTCTTGAAGATGGAAACCAGAAGTACCCGAAATGTCTGCAAAGAAGAAAGAGCATGAAAAGAAAGGAAGAGGCTCGAGAAATCTCCTCTCTCTTCTTACCAAGTCTGTTCTGTCCCTCATAGAGATGTGGGGCATTGATATCCCACAATAAGGAGAAAGTTACATAATTTGGGACTCAGATTATATGAATGTGTGGAGGAGTTGTGGGTTATATTTGTGATTAACCATAAAGATGAGATCCTAAAATCAAGATAACTCTACCACCACTACCATAATCACTGCTATGTGCCAAGCCTTATTATAGTATTATTTCATTTAATACTCATAATTACCCTGTGGGGTAAATAGAATTATTCTTAACATTTTATATTTGAGGAAATTGAGACTCAAACAGTGAGTTAATTTACTCAAGATCACACAACTAGTATTTAAAGTTGAATTAGAACTCACATTTTCCTGATTGTAGGCCCAGTGCTCTAACCACTATATCTTGCTGACTATATAACTCAGATCTTTGACTAGACAGGGAATAAATAATGAGAAAGCAGTTGTATTTTATTTAATAGAACATGTTATGGACTGAAAATTTTAGTTTTTTAGTAATATTAGTTCTCTTATATTTTATCTTCCAACTGTAGTTCTTAAAAGGAGACAACATAAGGTAATGTGCTAAGGATCAATGAAGCAGTAGTATTAATACAATGTGATATGGTCCTATGTTTCAATCCCTACCTTGACAAGTGCATTTTCAATTCCAAAGAAGAGATAAGTACTTCCAAGCAGAGAGTGTATCTGTTTATTTAGTTCCTATAATTAGAGATTAAGCATAATGAAATTAAAGTCTAATGAGTCACCTTGTTTATATTCAAGAATAAAAAAGTTAACATCAATAAAAGCAAGTTCCATATTTATGCTTAAGTTTGTAAACATAGAACAAAAATATATAGTGTGGGTTGCTTATTCTTTATTTCCTCCCAACAGAGACCTCTGGATTCACTTTCAATGTCATTGAATTTTAAGAAAATAGGTCTGTATTCTCAGACCTCTCCAGTAGACTTTGAAAAGTAATTATTAGAATATAGCTATTTGCCAAAATGAGAACTAATGTGCTTTGTAATTGAATTCCATGTATAGAGTATGATAACAGAGATTTTTTTTGAATATGTGTGTGTATATGTATGTGTATGAGTGTGTGTCCTTTAAATGAAAGCTGCTAGATTGCAGTTTATAATGCCAATGAAGCCCAATTTATGGGGTGAAAGCTTCTCTATATAACTCATTTAGAACATTTTCCTTGAGTCTTAGGATCAACAAATAGTTGCAGCAATAGCATTTGCTTGTGTTTTATAATCAATGATGTGCAATTTAAAATATTTCAAAATAATTTTGCATTTAAATGGAATTTTTCCCCACAGGGAATTTTGCATGTACATAAGACTTAAGTCCATTCTACTTAATTAGCACTTTGTAAAAAACTAAAACATAAATTCTTCCTTTGCATATCATGACAGTTATCCCCAGGGAGAAGAAGAGGACAATTGTTATGTGGCATTTTCTCACAAATTCTTTGATCCATTCACTGAATGAAAGGAGCATTTGTAGTCAGGGAGTTTAAAGAATGTTCCTTCTAACAAAACACTTGGTTCAAAAAATCTAGGAGAAATGTCCTTTTCCCTTGCCTTCACTTATTGACATTTGCCTTTTCCAGGAAGTGCTCAAGTATAAGTTTCTTGAAAAAGTTTCAGTGATATTCCCCAGCCCTCATTGGTGTCCTCTTTCTCTGGGCAGATACAGGATCTGCCTGCATCATTAACTGGGGTACTTCATTATAAATTCTGCTGCCTTGTGATTTAACTGTTTTGTAGGCTAGCCTTCTCTATATACATATAATGTAAGTTATCTAAGGACAGGAATGTGCTTCATGTCTCCTTCATATGCTTATCAGTGATCCATAAATATGGAAGAAAGAAAAGAAACAAGGAAAAAGAAAAAGAAGAGGGGAAAAGAAATGAAGTTAGAAAGAAAGGGAAGGCAATGAGCATTGACTGAAGCTTGACCTCATCAATTTTGGATTTAAGAGGGAATAATTTAATCATTTAATCGGGTATAGAAATTTAGCTAACCCTATAAAGAAGTAGGAAGAGAAAGAGGAAAAAAAGATGAAGGGACAAGAAGGAAGGGAGAGCAGAAAAAATAGGGAAAATTTAAGAAAATGGAGAAGGGGTGATAGGAGATCAGGTAGTGAATGAGGTAGATAAAAAAAATACTAGTAACAGAAAGGGGAGGGGTAATAGGAGATAAGGCAGTGGGTGGGATGGGTAAAAAAAAACAGGACTAAGAACAGGGCAAAAATATATACAGGGGAGAAAATAGGATAGAAGTAAATACAGAGATGGTAATCATACCTGTTAATTTGAATAAGATGAATTCTCCAATAAAACCTAAGTAAATAGCAGAGTTGGTTAAAAACAGAATCCTACAATATGTTGTTACAAGAAACACATTTGACACATAAAGACACATACAGTATAAAGGTAAAAGGATGGAACAGAATTTATTATGCTACAACTGAAGTAAAAAAAAAGCAGTGGTAGCAATTTTGATCTTAAGTAAATCAAAAGTAAAAATATATCTTATTAAAAAAGATAAGGAGGGAAAGTACATCTTGATAAAGGGTACTATAAATAATGAAGTAGTCAAGATACTAAATATGTATGCACCAAGTGGTAGAGCAGGCAAATTCCTAGAGAAGATTTTAAGCCAGGTACATGAAGAAATAGAGAGCAAAACTACTCTAGTAGGGGACCTCAATCTTCCCATCTTAAAATCAGACAAATTTAACAATAAAAGAAACAAGAAAGAAATTAGGGAGGTTAATAGAAGCCTAATAAATCTGGATATGACAGATCTCTGGAGAAAATTGAATAGGGACATAAAGGAAAACACCTTTTTCTCAGCAGTACATGGTACCTACACAAAAACGTCACAATCAAATGCAAAAAGGAAGAAATCGTAATTTCAGATCATAATGCAATAAAAAATTACATTCAATAAAGGGCCAGGGAAAGATAGACTAAAACCTAATTGGAAATTAAATAATCTAATTCTGAAGAATGAGTGGGGCAAACAACAAATCACAGAAACAATTATAATTTCATCCAAGTAAATGACAATAATGAATCAACATACCAAAACTTTTGGGATGCAGCCAAAGCAGTTCTTAGGAGAAATTTTATATCTCTGAATAGTTATATAAATAAAATAGAAAAAGAGGAAATCAATGAATTAAGCATGCAACTAAAAAAACTAGAAAAAGAACTAATGAAAAACCCCCAATTAAATACCAAATTAGAAATTTTGAAACTCAAAGGGAGATTAATAAAATAAAAACTAAGAAAACTATTGAACAAATAAATAAAACTAATAGTTGGTTTTATAAAAAAAACTAACAAGTAGATAAACCTTTGGTAAATTTGATGAGAAAAAAAGAAAGAAAAAACCCAAATCATCAGCATCAAAAAATGAAAGGATGAACTTACCAACAATAAAAAATAAATAAAACAATAATTAGGAGATATTTACCTCAATTCTACAGCATCAAGTATGATGATGTAATAGAAATGGATGAATATTTACAAAAATATCAATTTCCCAGGGGAACAAAAGAAGAAATAAAATACTTAAATGGTCTCATTTTAGAAAAAGAAATTGAACAAGTCATTAATTAATTCCTTAAGAAAAAATCTCCAGAGCCAGATAGATTCACAAGTGAATTCTACCAAACATTTACAGAATAATTAATTCCAATATTATGTAAACCATTTGGAAAAACAGGTAAAAAGAGAGTACTGCCAAACTCTTCTTTGATGAAAATATGGCAATGATACCTAAACCAAGAAGGTCCAAAACAGAAAAAGAAAATTACAGACCAATCACCCTAATCAATATTGCTGCACAAATTTTAAATAAAGTATTAGCAATTTATCAGTAGAATAATACACTCTTATTGAGTGGGATTTATATCAAGAAAGCAGAGCTGGTTCAATATCAGGAAAACTATTACCATCATTGACCATATCAATTACAAAACCAACAGAAATCATATAATCATCTCAATAGATGGTGTAAAAGGTTTTGACAAAGTACACACCCATTCCTATTAAAACGAAACTGGAGAGCATAGGGATTAAGGAAGTTTTTCTTAAAATAATAAGTAGTATCTATCTTAAACCTAGAACAAGGATTATTTGTAAAGGAGAAAAGCTGGATGCATTCCCAATAAGATCAGGGTGAAACAAGGATACTCATTGTCACCACTATTATTTAACATTGTACTAGAAATGCTGGCTTTACCTATAAGAAAAGAAAAAAAATTAAAAGAATTAGAATAGGCAATGAGGAAGTAAACCTATCACTCTTTGCAGATGATATGATTATATATATATATATATATATATCATATACTTAGAGAATCCTAGAAAATCATTCAAAAACCTGCTGGAAAAAATCCACAGCTTTAGCAAAGTTGCAGGATGTAGAATAAACCCACATAAATCATCAGCATTTCCATATATTATTGACAAAGCCCATCAACAAGAGATAGAAAGAGAAATCCCATTTAGAATTTTTTCTGTTGACAAAATAGAATAATTGAGGATCTACCTGCCAAGACAAACTCAAGAACTACAAGAACACAATTACAAAACTCTTCTCACACAAATAACTAAACAATTGGAAAAATATCAATTGTTCATAACTAGGCCAAGCTAATATAATAAAAATGACAATTCTTGTTAAGTGCCATTACTAATCAAACTGCCAAAATATTATTTTATAGAACTAGAAAAAATAATAACAAATTTCACCTGGAAAAACAAAAGAATATCAATGGAATTAATGAAAAAAAAATCCAAAGGATGGTGGCTTAGCAGTACCAAACCTAAAACTATATCATAAAGCAATAGTAATCAAAACCATTTGATACTGGCTAAGAAATAGAATGGTAGATCAGTGGAATATATTAAATATGTACAACACAATCATCAAGACCTATAACAATCTAATGTTTGATAAGCCCCCAAGCTCCAACTTTTGAAATAAGAACTCACTATTTGACAAAAATTGCTGGGAAAACTGGAAAATAATATATCAGAGACTTAGCATAGTCCTTCATCTCCTACCTCATACCAAAATAAGGTCAAAATGAGTACATAATTTGGGATGTACCCAAGGATGATACCATAGACAATTTAAACAAGGGATAATTTACCTATCAGATCTTTTAAGAAGGGAGGAATTTATGACCAAAGAAGAACTAGAGAACATTATGTAAGTCAAAATAGACAACTTTAATTACAATAAATTAAAAAGATTTTGTACAAACAAAAACAACCAAAACAATATTAAAAAGGAAGTACAAAGCCAGGAAAAAAAATTTTTATGGCCAGTATTTCTGATTTAGGTCTCATTTCTAAAATATATAAAGAACTATGTCAAATTTATAAGAATACAAATCATTTCCCAAATGAGCAATGGTCAAAGCAAATGAACAGATAATTTTCAGATGACAAAATTAAAGCCATTTATAGTTATAGGAAAAAAATGCTCTAAATCACCATTGATTGGAGAAATGCAAATTAAAACAACTCTGAGGTACCACCTCATACCTCTCAGATTAGATTAGATCTCAGATAAAGATAAATGTTAGAAGAGATGTGGGAAAACTGGGACACTAATGCATTGTTGGTGGAATTGCAAAATGATCCAACCATTCCGAAGAGCAATTTGGAACTGTGTCCAAAGGGATATAAAACTGTGCATACTCTTTGACCCAGCAGTGCAATTACTGGGTCTATATCCCAAGGAAATCATAAACGAAGGGAAAGTATTTACATATGCAAAAATATTTGTAGCAACTCTTTTTGTGGTAGCAAAGAATTGGAAAATGAGTGGCTCCCCATCAATCAGGTAATGGCTGAACAATATATGGTACATGAAGGTAATGGAATATTAATGTTCGATAAAAAATGGTGAACAAGCTCATTATAGAAAAGCTTGAACAGATTTACACAAACTGATGCTGAGTGATGCAAGCAGAACCAGGAATACATTATACACAATAACAGCAAGAATGTGCAATGATCAACTATGAAAGACTTGGTTCTTCTCAATTGTTCAGTGCTCCAAAGCAGTTCCAATAGACTTTTGACAGAAAATGCCATCTGAATCCAGAAAAAGAACTAAGGAGACTGAATGTAAATCAACACATGCTATGTTCACTTCTTTTTACTGTTTTTTAATCTCTTCCATGATTTTTCTCTTTTGCTCTGATTTTTCTCTGCCAACATGATTCATAAATCAATGTGTATTAAAAATAAATACTACAATAAAAAAGAAAGAAAAAATTCTAAAAGAGTAGTGTTTCAAGAAATAGATAGGGAAAGCAAAATAAAAAAAATGTCATCTCCTTTTCCTAGAACAAAGTATTGTTGGACTTGAATAAGGAGCAATCAGCACTTGAGAAGATGATGAAGAATAAGATGTCTTCTAGAAAGAGACAGATTTTTATGAGAACCAAATGATGAAGGAGAGATACAGAGAGACAGAGAGACATAGACACAAAGAGGTGGAGACAGAAAGAGATAGACACATACATACAGTATTGAAGAAACAAAAGGGTGAATGCTGAAAATTATCCGTGTATATATTTTGAAAATCAAAAGAGAGAATGGATTACTCATGCTGACACCTTTTTTCCACTAACCTGTTATCATAAGATTCAGAAGAGAACATATTCAAATCAGCCTAGTTCTGTGACCAGCAAAATTCCATCAAGTTCTGCTATTCTAATCTCTGAAATCTGGAGTTGCTAAGTGACGAGGTTAAAATTCCTTCCCCTCATTATATCTCACCTTATTATCTCCTTAGTTTTGTTCAGCCTTCCCTTTCATCATAGTTCATCATTCTCTAATTTTTCCCCTTTTGTACCTTTTGAAACTGTATCCTATTGTTAGCAAATCCCCTTGATAAATAGCTCTGTGAGTTTCTCTTTTTGTCTCTGTGTGTTTCCCCTCCTCTTAGATTTTATTTATTTTTATTTATTTTAAATGTTTTCTTGAGGCTTTTTTAAAATATCACAATTGTTTTCTGATGAATTCTCTTCTGACACTACAATTTCCCTTGTCAACAAATGATGGTCTCAGACAGGATATACAACATTCTACACCAATTTCCTTCCACCTCATTGCTAAGAGGGAAATGTATTTGATCATCTGTTCTCTGAAACCCAGATCAAATATTACAATGAATCTATTCGTCTTCTTTTTAGTGTCAGCAAGTTCTCTCATCATATGTCAGGGATCTGAGAGCAAAGGTAACATGAAATTTGGGTCAAATGTTGGATCAAAGTTGTCAGATCTCAAGGTGTCAAGCTATACTCATCAAAGTACCTTATATTCTCTTATAAGACCAGGTAGATATGGATCATACTGGGAAAATCAAGAGTCAGATGGCTTTTTGTAGGACTCTGTACTGCAAGGCTCTAGATCAGCATGGCAGTCTTGAAACATATCAAGTAGCTCTGGTCTAGATCAGTTACCTGACCAGGATTTAAATTTCTTAACCTAAGGATAAACTTGGATCACCCCTAGACCAAAAGACATATAAATTGAATCCTTGGATAGCTCAAAGAGGTAACAAATGGCTCTGACAGGTTAACCAATTCTGGGTCTCTGTGGATTATTTGACTTCTTAAATAGTATTCTCTCCATTATGCCAAGAAATCAATCAACAAGCACGAATTAAGCACCTAAAGAGCAGGTAGGTGGTACAATGCATACAGTGCTAGGTCTGGAATCAGGAAGAATGATTTTCATGAGTGCAGATCTGGGCTTGGATATTTACTAGCTGTGTTACCTGGGCAAGTCACAATCCCAATTGCCTCACCAAAGGAAAAAAAAAGATAAAAAAAAAGAGATAATATATACAAAAAGTACATATATAAGTATGCTCAGAATAAATATATACAAAATAGATACAAGGTGTCTAAGAATTAACAACAGATACACTAGGGAAAAAGCCAATAAATGGAAAAGTAACCAAGTACCAAATCACTGAGATTCAAATTCTCTCTTATCAACTAACTCCTCCTAAAGGATGACTTCTCATTGGGATTTGGATATTCATCTGTTTCAAGGAAGAATAACATACATGGCATGTTCAAATAATTATCTCTCAGCTGTCCAAAGGTACCTATGAAGGGCTAATGCTTATAAAGTACAAAGACAAATGCAGATGTGTATTTCATCTTGATATCAGTTTACCTGTCTCATCTCTTATCCCTTCATTTTTATGAAATAAGATCACTGTGTTTCCTTATTCAGAATAAAGACATTTTCAGTCTTGAAAGTTCCCTAAATTGAGAGAACAATAGATTTTTATATGTATTATTTGATTTTTAAGTGGAAGAATACTAGAACTTTAAACTATAAAGGTTCTTTTTCTTTTTAATTCCCCTGGCAGATTTGCAGTTGCACTAATAGATGAGGCTTGACTCTCATACCTTTTACAACTCAAGGCCACTGGATAATGCATTTACATATTAGTCACCCAGAAAGTCGAAGGTGGCTGCTGTCACCTTGCATTCTTTTAAACATTTGTCTTTTATTTTTTTAAATCCCAAAGAATAACAGTGACATTATTTCCCTCTAGTCTACTGAAGATAAATACTGTACTCTGAAGATGAAGCACCCATTTTCTCACAAATATAAAATAAAAATAAAAATTCCTTGTTATAGTAGAAGAGTAACACATATAATCTTTTCACAATACAACAGAAAGAAAAATGAATAAAGTCTCTAAGGTCAATGGATTGAGGGATGCAGAGAGACAAAGAGCACCTGACTTCTGGACTCATGTGCAGCTACTTCTGAGGAGTATTATCAAAAGACAAATGGTTATCTCAAAATCAAGCCAGCACAAAATGTATGTTTATTTGGATTTGCCCAGGGACTTTACATGAGAAGATTCTTATACTTGTAGATACTTCAGAGTGCCCACATCTGTGTCTAATGTATCCAATTGTCTTTGAATTAATTCAACATTCCCTACCTCCAGTTACATTTTACCTCAAACATAACAAAATTTAATGTTTAATGCTTAGCTCAAATTGAATGAATATTTTTATTTTTCAGAAATACCTTAATATACCTCATCATGCAATCTTCTACTAGAATGTGACATTGTACCACTATAGAAAACACATTTTTCTTATGAGACAGAATATTTCTCTCTATTTTTATTATTTGGTCATTTTTTTAATAAAGCTTTTTATTTGCAAAACAGAGTGACCTTTCAACATTGACCTTTGCAAAAAAAACTTTTTTTTCCCAAGCTTTTCCTTTCCTTCCCCCCACCCCTACCCCTAGATGACAGGTAATCTAATACATGCTAGACAGGATAAATTATATGACAAATACAATACATGTATACATATCTATAGAGTTATCTTACTGCACAAGAAACATCAGATCTAGAAAGAGAAGAAGAAAAAAAACAACCTAAGAAGGAAAACAGAATGCATGGAAATATTCACAGAAAGCGTTAAAATGCTGTGTTGTGGTTCACTCTCAGTTCCCACAGGTCTCTCTCTGGATGTATATGACTATCTTCATCGCAGCACAACTGGTTTGAATCACATCATTGTTGAAGAGAACCATGTCCATCAAAATTGATCATCGTATAGTCTTGTTGCTGTGTATAATGTTCTCCTGGTTCTGCTGATTTCACTCAGCATCAGTTCATGCAAGTCTCTCCAATCCTCTCTGAAATCCTCCTGTTGGTCATTTCTTACAGAACAATAATATTCCATAACATTCATATACCATAATTTATTCAGCCATTCTCCAATTGATGGGCATCTTTTCAATTTCCAGTTTCTTGCCACTACAAAAAGGGCTGCCACAAACATTTTTGCACATGTGGGTCCCTTTCCCTCCTTTAAAATCTCTTTGGGATATAGGCCCAGTAGAAACACTGCTGGGTCAAAGGGTATGCACTGTTTGATAACTTTTTGAGCATAGCTCCAAATTGCTCTCCAGAATGGTTGGATCCGTTCACAGTTCCACCAACAATGTATCAGTGTCCCAGTTTTCCCACATCCCCTCCAACAGCTATCATTATCATTTCCTGTCATTTTAGCCAATCTGACAGGTGTGTAGTGGTATCTCAGAGTTGTCTTAATTTGCATGGTTATTTTTTTTCAATCATATCCAACACATCATGTTCCCATTTGGGATTTTCTTGGCAAAGATACTGGAATGGTTTAATACTTTTTTTCATTATGATTATTCTTCTTCATTTCCTCAACCACTGAGTATTTGTTTGTTTAGTAAAAGGTCTAACTTAACTCTTCTCATGTGGCTTTCTGATAATTGACCTCATATCCTCTAGTTCAACTTCTCTCTAATCTGTCATCTTTGAATCAACAAAAATCACCTTCTTTAAAAATGAGATAAAAAACAGATATATGATTTCTTTGGGGTAGAAAGCTCCAATTAAGGAACTTCTGTCATCAGTGCATTTTCCTTTGAAATTATAAAATTTTCTTAGAAAGTTTTCCAGAGTACTGACAGGTCATACAGTTTTCTCAGGATTAAATATTCAGCATGGGAAAGGATTAGAGGGATTGAACCTAGATTTTCCTGGCGTTGAGACCAACTCTCTACTCACTGAGCCACACTGACTTTTACTTTTGTTTTCTCAGTTATGGGACAAGTATTTATTTCCCACAGACAAAAGAAATTATAATTATGAAAAATTTATAATTCACTTGACTTATTAATGAATCTGTGATTCAATCAATTTGGAAGTTCTTTCCAAGACTGCAAATCATAATCCATTCATTCATATGCAACCTACAGGATTTTCATTCATGTCCTCAGAAACAGGGGTTCTTTCAAGATGCAGATGGCATTTCTCTTTTTCTCCAACATTATTAGGATATTTGTGATCCCTCATTCTTGCCACATTCTCAGCATGCCTTCTTGTCCTATAGCATTTCTTAAGTGATGTTCTCCCATCAAGATGGAAATTCTTCCTCACTTTTCCCTGGCATTATTAAATATTAGCCTGCCTCTTCTATAAATATCATTTTGATAACATTTCTTCCTATTCATTCTATTCTCATTTGCCTTTGTTCAAGTCCAAGCATCTATATGTGTATGGAGAATCTCTGTCAACTGTTATTAGTCTTAATTTTACTTTGCCTTTTTCTCATTAATCTTTGCCTCGTATTTCTAATTTGGACAAGAAAACTTGCATGCCATGTCTCATATATAATTTAAAGCTTGATGTATGCTAGTGCTCAAGCAAAGTATTCTAGAAAGAAGCACAAGGAGAAAAGACAAAGTCTTCATTCAAGTGAGCAATAAAAAGCTGACTCCTTAAACACACTTTTATAGACTATGGAAATGTGTAATTCATTCACATGATCATTTTGGAGACAGGTGTAGGGGAACCTCTAGAGATTTCTTCCATCTGCATCTGCATTCTCACATTTCATGAGGAGGTATCCTTTAATTTCCTTCAAGCAATGATTGAAATCATATTACCCTGTGAAGAATTGGAGGATGCTTCAGATTGATTGATGATCCCCCTTACATACAGAATTTGTATCAACTACTCTGTGGAAATATTGTTTCCCCCAATAGAAAGTAAGTTTCTTAAAGTTAAGGACTATTTAACTTGTGTCCTTTTATTCTCAGTTCCTAGGATAGGATCTATCATATAGTAGATGCTTAATAAATGAATATGCAACTGAGTTTACTTGAATTGGATTGGAATGTTCATGAGGATGATGTAATAGCTTCTTTATGTACTGATGTATCAGTTACCACAATATCTAGCATGGTTCTTTAAACATAGTGAGCAATGTATAACTGTTATTATTGACTGGGCAACAGTCATAAACTTTCTCATTCTTAGAGATATCAACTGAGCTAGAAAAGCTTGATAAAGTATATAAAACTAATGTAAACCCATTTACAACAAAAACTTGTCTGAATTTGTCTTTGACTATTGAGGAGATATGGGATTTCTTTAAACTTCTATAAAGCTTTATTCTGGAAACTATTCTCCCATGATTGACCTTTCTAGCACAACTATAAAACTAGAAAAATTCCACAAAAGAAGATGTTTTGATTTGAAAAGAGAACATGTGTCTACATCTCCATTTAGCATTAAATCAGAGAAGAATTCTGCACAATTCACCATTTCTTCATTCCTGAGTTTCAGGCAAGGTAGTGTGACCTTGGTGGCATAGTTGACAAGAATACCTGAAGTGGAGTTAGGAAATCCTGAATTAAAATATGATTTCAGATATGTCCTTGTATGAAGTAAAAGAAGACATATAACCTGTCTACCTCAGTTTCTTCATCTGTTCAGTACAGATGAGATCACCAACCTAAAATGTAATAACATTAAAGAGCTATAAAAATGTTAATTTATTATTTTTTTTCTTATCATTCCTTCTCTGAGTCTTTCTTGGTTTCATCTAATTTTCTGCCTTGTTCTTGGCTGAGGTCCTTTCCTGTTAAATACCTGTGAACCACTGCCTTCATTCTACGATGGCCCAAGTTTGAGGAGAACAGGAAGAGTATCAGTCTAATGGTAGAATCAAACTGATGGGAGGATATATAATTAATGAAACCTAGTTCTTCCAACAATGTTTAACAGAAATCCATTATACCTCATAAAAATTAGAAAATGTAAACTAAGCAATAAACATGTTTTGAAAAATGTTTGCTGAGCACTGTGCTGATTATTATGGGGATATAGAAATATAAAATATGGTTTTACCTCTCAAGAAGTAGCAGATATAAGGATTAATATACACAATGCAATGAATACTATGAAGCATTATGCATCCAATTGATTCAAATATAGCCCAATTTTGACTTAATTATGTGTAATGAAATAAAAGAAAGAATATTGAATTTGGAGTCAGACCCTGGATAAATAACAGTCTCTAAGTTTCAGTTTCCTCATAAGTTTGTTGTGAAAATCAAATGAGATATAAATATTTCATATTTCATAGTTCTTAAAACAAAATATATAACATACTAGATATTGTTATTAATATTATATAATGTGTAATATGAATGAGAAAAAATAGATCCCATCTCTCTCTCTCTCAACAAATCCCCTCTCTTTAGAGGGGAAAGAAATTGGGAATAGGAATAGTTGAACCTGTAGTTTCGTAGGTGTATGACTCTAAAGATTTATTTTCTCTATGGAGGTTTGCAATCTTTTTCTATCACTTATAATCTTTAAAAATTGCCTAGAGATCTTAAAATATTGCCTAAGAAATTTTGATAAACCCATGGTCATATAAACAATATGTTTTTAAGCAGATTGAATTAGAGACTAATGGAAAATAAAATTGGACAGGTAGGGTGGGCTTTTATTAGAAACTGCTTTAAAAAATAGAAATGTTTTGGACAATATTGTGATTGTTTAGTGATTTTCAGTTTTGTCCAACTCTTTGTGATTCTTTGGGAGTTTTCTTGGCAAAAATACTGTAATGGTTTGCCATTTCATTCTCTGGCCCATTTTTAAAGATGAGGAAACTGAGGCAAGTGGAATTAAATGACTAGCCCAGGATCACACATCTAGTAAGTTTTTGAGGCTGAATTTAAAGTAAGGTCTTCCCGTACTTATTGTACCACCCAAGTATCCTTAATTAGGCAATAGAGTACTATTACATATATGTTAGCATAAAATTGTTATGACAAAATCAACAGTAGTTTATCACTCTTATATATGACACATTGTCACAACTGGAAACTTTCTGGGAAGCTATGACAGTAATTCAGCTATAAGGAATTAAGACTATTGGTGTAATAGCAACTGGAAAGGACAGAAAAGAACAGACATGGGAAGACTTTGAAAGAAGAAATAATAGGACCTGATGACTGACCAGATGTATTGATTGCCTAACATTTAGAAAGTATTTTGAAATTTACAAAGAGCTTTACATATAATCTATTATTTAATGTTCAGAGCAATGCTATAAAGTAGGAGCCATCATTATAATACTCGTTACACAGGTGAGGAAACAGACTTAAATAGGTTAAGTGGTAAATATCTGAGGTGAGATTCAAATTCAGGTTCAAATTCAGGTCTTATATTTCTGATTCCAATTTCAAAGCTCAATTCTAAGTGGAATATGATTTATGAAGAAGGAAGATAAAGGAGAAGAATGAGTTAAAGATGTTTCCAGAATTAAAAGAATGAAGGGCTAACAGACAAACTTTACTGGTAAACTTTGTCTTAGCAAAGAAAAACACCGAACAGAGAATACAATGAAGTCAGTGACAGAGCAATTGAACTAGCTGTGATTAAGCAGCAGGCAGAGTTCCATAGACAGTCCTATATGGCATTCATGACATTGACAGCTGATGGATATCGACTCTACTGCTAAATGAAACCAAGGAGAAAGAAAAGTATAAAATGAGCCAGCCAACAAGCAGACAGCCCAGTCTCGTGGACAAATACCCTGAAATATGATCATGAAAGCTAGTTTCTATTCCATGTTCCAACTGACTCACTTTTTAACCTTGGTCAAGATATTTAACTTTTCAAAGCTTTTATTTCTTCCTCTGGAAAATGAAAAAGAGAATTAAGCCATAAAGGGGAATGCATCTCTGCTCTTATCCTTCCTAAGATGTCAAGGCATGATAAACTTAACTATGTATTAGGACACTATGGATCAAAAACGCTTTCTTTGAGCTCCCATCCTAAGCAGGAAAATGTATCTTAAACTGTTCTGGAAAGTCCCATAAAATTAGAAACTCACCTATGAGACATGACAGTGAAATAAAATAGGCACAAAATTATCTACCAGGAGTTCATATGTGGAAGATATATTCATTTTGCTCAATTGCAAAGCAATAAATGACAACCTAATTTCCAGGAAGATTTAGACCTCTAAAACAGTAATAATTTTTTTTTAAAAAAAAATTCTTGGTAGGTAGCAAAATGGTACCAATAATTTCAAAATTTTGTTTCTGCCATATCATTCTCTTTAGGGTGCATTTGCTGTATTGAAATCTCTTAATTAGCCATCAATGAATTAAAATAACAATGTACCTGGAGATCTAGTTGAAGTGGATGTTCTCAGTGATTTGAAGAGGATTCAATAAAAGGTTCCCAGGCAAGGAAGTTTTGTAAATCCTAAATTAATGATAAATATTTAATATTTTAATAGATATTTACTTGTTTGCAATTCTTTTGGAACAAGAATGAGATTTCATTGTTGTAAGGACTTACCCACCTACTCCCAATGAGGAAATCCTGCAGATTTAGCTTAATTTTCTAAACTATAAAGGTATTTGTTTCTCATCTAAATTACTCTGTTGTGTGTTAACTTCCCTTTCTTAAATGGATCATCTGAATATTCGATAAGCATGCTACTCATGTTATTATAAAAGTCATTGAAAAAAATATTAATCAGCAAATGACTAAATACAGGAACTTGGGACACTAGACTTAGACACTTAGACCTACTCCAAGGCTGACATCAAATAATTTATTACTTTCTCTACAATATTCCCCTTCAATTAGTTTGAAGTCAACCAGATTGTGTTGTTTCTATCCAATATCTCTCTATCTTCTGAGCAAGACTAACATAAGAACATTGTATCAAATTGCTAAAAATCTAGGTGAACTACATTTATAGGCATCACCTGCCAATCTAGTTAACCAATCAAAAAATGTAATAAGGCTAATCTGACATGGAAAGAAAGACAGAGATACAGATAGACAAAGAGAAGGAAAAAAGGAAGGAAGGAAGGAAGGAAGGAAGGAAGGAAGGAAGGAAGGAAGGAAGGAAAGAAGGAAGGAAAGAAAGAAGGAAGGAAAGAAAACAGAAAAGGAAGGAAGAAAAAAAGAAAGAAAGAAAGAAAGGAAGGAAGGAAGAAAGAAAAAAGAAAAAAGGAAGGAAGGAAGGA